>JWIU01000040.1:44687-140322 GCA_000966885.1 Xylaria sp. JS573 | reverse complement strand
CTGTTATTAAAATTTATAATAATTATTAAAATTAATAAAAAAATTAAATAAATAATTTCTTTTTAAAATTATAATAATTATTTAATACTTTTATTATTTAAAAGCAAAAACTAAATTTATAATTATTAAATTTAAATAAAATTAAATAAATACTTTAATAATTATTTATAAAAAAAAGTAAATTAAATGTGTTTATTTAAAAGATTCCTTCTTCAAAAAGGAGATCTATTACCTATATAAACCAGTCGGATTATCGTAACCCCGTCCCTGGTGGTGGATCCCTTCAGGGATCAGTGGCTCCTGCCAACCATAACGCGATAATCTCACTCTAGAGCCGTCGTACGTTCCTTTATATCGGGTAACTGTAGTAGTGTGGCCGTTTCTGGCGGCGCCGGCAACGGCTACATATACTCGTTCGTGCCTTTATAATGACTTCTACGAGCTTTGGCTCCATCACCCTCGACCACGAGCTCGTCGTCGAGTTGATTTCCGTGTTCGAAAGAGTGAGTTTGCCAGATCTTCGGCATTATTAGAGCAAAAATAAAACGTCGGTCAGGTTTGTATAAAGGTTGTATGCGCCATTTTCCAGCCGGCTATCCCCTCACTAACAGTGAGTGCCAAAGCCTTAAAAATAAAATAAAAAAATAATAAAAATAATAAAAAACTGGTGTACGTTGTTGTAGGTAGGAAGTTTCACGCCAAGCAGCAGGATTCGGTAGAGACTTTTTGGTCCTGCGGATCTCATTCTGGATGATACGGTGCCCTACGCCGACCCCTGCAGCGTGGGATTTAAGGACTATATATAACGTGTGACCCCTCCAAGCAGGTGGTCCCCCTGGCTTTTTACATCCTTCGATCAAGCAAACTAAAGTCGTATCTGTTGGATGGAGGAGTCATAGTTAGGTACTACGTCTCTGTAATCTATTTATGGTGTACCAAAACAGTTTACCGAATATTATGTGCCTGTGCTGATGGCGATATTTATAGTCTAATTACGGTGTGTTTTGGGCTACACACAATACTTGAGGTAGTTGCCTGAATCCTTGCGGAGCCTTCATGCTCTGACTATGATGTCCAGGGCAAGTCTTATTCCCCGTCCAATCCTCAGCCACGGTCACGCACTGGCCAAGGAACCTAGCTTGCCGGGGCTGTTTTCCAGAGCTATCTTTTTGGTACTTTACCTATTATATGCGATATCGTGAGATCGGCAAGAAACGTGAACAGGGTAATGAATCCAGGCCTGGTATTATCAGATGCTGGAAGGGCGAGATCCATACATGCAGCAGAACAGGGACAAAGATTTCTGATTTGTAACTGCATATGTAAGTTTGGAATAATTCGGTAGTCGTTTAGGCCGTCTTCCTACTTGCGTCATCCCACAAATCGGGAAGCTATCAAGTGGATGAATGGGTGCCGGCGAGAATAATAGAATATAAACACGTGGGACGAACGAGAATGATGGATAAGTCTCGCCTCTCAGCTTCTCAACTTCCGACCACTACACTTTGGCGCCGAAGCCTAAGGAACCCCCGGCCATTCTAATAACCAACTGAAGAGTCACCTTATACCATACCATGGCCGCTCTGTCCCTGTATGCTCCCCGCCGCATCGCATTGCTGGGGCTATGCCTAGCTACGAGCTGTGAAGTCGGGGCAGTCCAGACGGAGGCCGTCGAGGCCGGAGCTTCTAGCGTGCGGCATGGCATAGAGACTGTCGGCGGCGGTAATGCAACAGTGCTGACATCTCCGTACACTCTGGGCCAAGATGCTCCATCTGGCTCATCGGCTCCCGAACGGAAGCTATCCTTTTCGACATCCACGTACTTGGCCCCTTCTTTCGGTACCCCCGCTCCTCCGAAAACGAAGAGGGCGGACGCCGGTGGAGTCCCGGTTCCTACCGAATGCTCGTTTGAGAACTGCGGTAAGGACTGCGGCTTGGAAAAGCGCCATCTCAGCAACCGAGACTCAGAACCACAATTGGTATGGTGGTCTGAAATGCCCGAACGGGTGGCAGACCCTGAACCTGGAATGTGGCCGGAGAGACATCACTATCCGGCTGGTCCTGATAAGTTCTTTCACATTGAATATCTGATACGAGGCGAGGTTTGCCATATGTATATGGACGAACATATCACAAGCGAAAACAAGTATGGACACGCAGTTCCAATTGCTGACGGGTCCCATCCGAAGGCTACGGTACGTAATACTGATGTTTTATTAGTTTCCTTTTACTCGTTCTTTAACCCCCCCTTTTCTCCATAAGGATGGTAGCTAATTTTACGTTAGTAAGTATAACGCGCCTTTGTTTTCCAGCTTGGCTTAAACCATCTATAAGCGATTCGTCGCGTTCTTTTCTATTAACGAGGCAAAATAGCACATCTACATACCTGAAATGGGGTAATAAGCCTGAGCAAATTGGGCTGTTCGGAATTGCAGGTTGTACCGTCGTTGTTGTCATATCGGAAAAGGGGGCATTTGTCGCATATAGTAGGTTTCCCAAGTTTGCTGCTCTTGAGAGAAGAAATACTAACACCTGTTGCCCATTTCAGTAAAGGAGGATAACATAGTGGGAGTAGTAAAACAACAGGCGCGGATCTTTCCTCGGGAACCCCTTAATCCCGACCCCGAAAAACAAGAATGGTATACAAAACCGGAAACCCAACTCAAACGAGACACATCTCAACTAAATGCCGATTTTGAGCGAAATGTAATCCGCGCCTTTAAAAGAGGAAGGGAAGGAGACCCAGAATACAGTGGGAGGGAATATTTCCACCCGAAGGGTTTACGTGAATTGAAGGATGAATTGTTCTCCGAAGGACGAGTTGAAGTTTGGTTTTTGGGTCCCCAAGTGCCCAGGAGACCAGAGTCGCCTAACCGCCAAACCCGAAAGTTCCCAGGTGGCCATCAGGAAGGGTACCCTAAAATGCGGGAACTCAGAGCCGAAATGGAGAAAATTCTGCCCAAAGAAACCATATACCATGAAACCACGTACTTTTCTCGTGTACCGGGAGTGAACTCGCCATACAGCCGTGGACTAGATTTCTCCCGATACAGGCATGACGCGCCATGCAGCAGTCCGGAGGGCAAAGTTCTGATCTCATACCGCCCGTCACTTCCGGACGGCAAGAATGAGAAGCAATTGGCAGAAGTACGCTTTTATTTTGGTTCCACACGTTCGAGGACCTCCCACAGCTGGCGCCCACACAAAGGCCAGACCTTTCAAGGCAAACAGAAAACCGAAAGCGCTAAAGGCACGGGAACCAAGACAGCCGACAAGACCGGCAAGACCTCGATCCAGGGGACTTCCAGGACGGGGGCCCCGTCGTCGCCGTCGTCAACGACAAAGACCAGCAGCGCGCCCTACCCCTTCTGCAGCGTCTTCCAGAACCTGGGGCCGGGCAAGATAACGGAGCACAAGTGCAACTGCGCCGACGGCCGAAAGACCAACACACGCAAGGGCCACGGCCAGACGTGCCCGCTGATCCCCGAGGAGATCTCGTCCGGCAAGGAGGGCCGGGACCTCGACTCACGCGAAGTCTTCTACTACATCTAGGGCGTCGTCCACCGCCTGGGCAGACGCAGCCGCCCCACAGGCCTACGGCTCCTCCCTATCGACGCTGCTCTTGTCTCTTATTGCCCCGGCTCAGACGTGCGCTCACCCTTTTGAAGAGCGCCGAACCTATGTCACGCCAACGAGGCGCGGTCCCAGACGCGCGACGGGGAGCCGTAAGTGGGTGCACAGGGTCCGACGGAAGATAACCATTTGGGGCACACAATGCTGTTTCCGGCGGTATCCGGAGATAGATAAGTTGACAACGAAGTGCTGAATGGGTATATCAGGATGATGGAATGGAGTTACGTCGTTTCGGGGAATCTTAATGGTATATATATGATCGGGCTTCTGGATCTTGTCTGAACATAGCCCAATCCTTGCGCCGGTGTAGCGAAACAAGACCTACCCCTTTGCTATCTTGTATTAGGGGAGCTATAGACAGCAATCAGTGAAAAGCCGTTTGTAGTCGTGCGCCGCATGTAACCACGACATGCATATTGCCGCAGCTACCTAAACCAGTGACTCGACAAACTGGCAGGGCCTCCCAATGGGTTGATCGACCACCACCACCGTATCGTCGCTATTTCCCAGTTGACCTGCCGGAATCGACCAGGAAGTCGTGCAATGGACTGATGAACAGACGTATGGATACAGAGATCAGGTTGCATCAACCGCCCCAATACGAGAATTGGCAGAGGGGGTCGTAGTCAAGCCCAGGCCATATACGCGGCTCCACCTCCGCTGCTACGGGCCCCGGCCCATTCACATCGGTCCTGCGCGCTCGAGGTGAGGTTGGTGATTCTCGATATAAAAGAAGAGCCCCCGAACCAGGAGGGGAGATCAATAAGTCTTCTAGTGTACGCCTACCCAATTCCCGAGCAATCATTGAGCGGGCTACCTATCTGGCTCATAAGCATCTCTCTACCTACCTACCTATCTACCTACCTACCTACATACATACATACATACATACCTACACAACATGTATATCTCAGCCCTCGCCGTTCTCCCCGCCATCTTGCCCCCGGCCTTCTCGGCGGCGGCGCCTCTCGCCGAGAGACAGGAAGTAGACCTCTGCCTACAGCGGAAGTTCCTCTCGGCGTCGCTATGCGGGGACGTCGACCCCTCGTACACCAACGAGACCCTGCCCGGCCTCGGCTGGTATTGTTGCTGGTATCAGGGGCCGTTTGCGCCCCCGCCCGCGACGCCGGTATCGTGAGTCGCCGCTGTCAAGCCGGGCCGGGCCCGTCGTCGTCTATCGGGACACGTCGCTAATAAGAGGGTAAAATAGGGCTTGGCTGACATTCGACGGCGATGGAAATGTTGCGAATAGATGCCTGGCAAGTGGATCTTGCGAAGCCGGTCTGCCTGATGGTAGATCTTAAAGGTTCGTTGAAAGGGGGCTTCGTACGAGATGACTTACGGGACCACGTTCAAGCCCAATCAGTTATTAGTTCACAGTCAATCCGCTTAGCTACCTAGTTAGTCTTGATCTTACCTACCTCGGGGAATACATGTGATTCATGCCTACACTTCGGCATTATCTTCGGCAGGCCAGGATCCCATATGTATTACCCAAAGTTTTCGCATCATCAACGTCGAAGCATATCCCATAACTATAGTCATTTGCCGTAGCTGGGGACAGTCCAGGGACTGAGGTATATTTAAGATCTTATGCAATCACGGTACTCAAGCCAATTTACTTTTCCGTTGAATGTACAATATGTAGTCACGGTAGTTAATGATGTTATATTATATCGCATATATAGACTTTCTCGCGAGGCCTCAATGTACGTATGAGTAATGCGTGTCATGCCAAGCTTGAACTCCTCTCACACGCCGACACGCCATCATCGTCATACACGTACACAGACCCCATAGAGCTTTGATAGCCGATATATTTACATAGCTTTCAGCTATCGTGAGCCCCGAGGTCCCGCACGAGCCCGTGATAAGAAGCGCAGCCGAACACACAACGGTCCATAACATCCGTGACGACCACCACCCCGCCTAGCTATGGTCTTGAGCTAGGTAGAAGGGTAGGTAAACCACCAGGTACGCCTCGCTAATACCCACCAGGGGTTATTTCGATAGCTCGCTAGCTAGCTAGCTAGTCCGAGCACCGTGACGGGGGGGGACTGAAAGCAGCTGGGGACAACGTCGCAAAGGCGTTTAGCGAGACGAGGCCGTATGAAAGGCCACGACGATGAGGCGTGCGCACCTATAAGCAGGGCGCTCCCCGGGATGGCTCTTCGTCGAGCGCGTATGCCAACGACCCCACCTCAAACCCCGGGCCCCTGTCGCCAATAGGCAAGGCCAAAGGCGGGGGGAGGGCCGGGAGGGGGATCGCCGCGGCGGGTTCCTGACCCGGCTTCGCCCGCCTCGCTTCCGTGCTTGGTCTCCGCGCGAGACCGTCCTCGCCTCCTGCGTTTAGACAGGCGGGCCAGCCGCGGTCGCCCGGGGCGGCGAGGTCCCGGGTCGTCAGCGTGGTCGAGGAGGGGACGGCCACATTCCCGGGAACAACCCCCTAACGCTCCCTTTCGTCCCGGGCAGTCAGGTGCGCGCCCGTGCCGACTCCTTGGAAGTGAAGCCCACGCAGCTGAGTCGAAAAGCGTAGGGGTTGGGGATTGAGCGTGCCGCGGATCGTGCGGCTCGGCCACGGGCGGTCGACGGGGAGCTAGCCCAGTAAGCGTTACCTCCGAGTCGGCGGCAGCCTCTCTGTACCGTATCATACAGAATAGCGAAGAAAGACGAGGCCCGCGCAGCGAGAAGGAAAAGAAGCAGAAGGAGAGACAGGAGGTAATCGATCGAGATCCTAATACCTACTCGTTAAGTACCTACCTACAAGCGAGGAAACCAGGGCCTGGATGTTCCGAAAGTATCTATTCTCCAAGCGCCCCCTTATCTTCAGCCGGAGCCACCACTATCTATACCCACTGCCGCCACGGCGTTCTCACGTGGATGGCACGATGGCGAAGGAAGCCGGGGGGCCCGCGCCAGGTCGGCTGGCTTTCGCCGCCTTCTGTATCTGTATCCATCCCTGTTGGGTCACAGCCCTATCGAAGGGACTCATCGCGGTTGAGCGGCGGCATAGCAGCGAACTGCCCAGACAATCTGCTTTTACCAGGCACAACACCGCGCATCGGGCCATAACAATATACCTATCATCCACTCACCATTTCCGTCTATCGCGCATTCCTAGCCAATTCTCCAACCAAGCCAATCAACCCCCTCGCTCCCCTCCCCCCGACACGAAGCTCTCCAAAGGCCCATCCCTTACCTCAACTCTCTCTCTCTCTCTCTCTACTATCTCCTGTATCCCACCCCACCCAACTACTGCATATATCTAACCTCCATCTCCATACCCCCGACCCCCAGACCGGCAGACCAGGCACTTCCTACTAAAATACGCTTCCCCCCCCTAGCAAGCTACCATAAGTAGGTACGCACAGCTCCAGGGGCCCGGAAACTCCGGAGGAAGTCATGAGGACCCACTGCTCCAATCCACCAATCTACCTACTATATAAAACACCCGAGAGCCAGACGCAATCTATCTATCTATATACCTTCCACGTACCTACGCGTCATACCGTCAGCTTCAACACCCCATTCGCTTGTACCTATCGCACATGTAACAGTGACGTAAGGGCGCGGTGCGCGATCACGCGGACGGGACCGTAGAACACGGAGCGATCTGTTACGGGAAATTTCGAAGAGACGCAGTACCATGGGAAGTGCGACCGGGAGGAGAATCGGGGAGAAGGGAGTTGAGGCTTTCGGTTAGGATGGAACGTCGGAGGCGTCGAGGACCGGCGGTGGGTATCGGTAGCTCCTAAGGTACCAAGAGGTAGGCAATGCCGGTATAGAGAGCCAGAGATAGACGCCATGTTGCGATTACGGAAAGACAAAACGAGGGGACGGAGCCAAAGCCTAAGAGGTCAGGAGGAAATGTAAACACATGAATAGGTTAGGTAGCTACAGCGAGAAAGAGACTTATCACCGAAAACGCCGCGAATGAATATTGTCATATCACCAGAAAACCACGTGTTTCTCTTTCATTTTTGGTTCATTTTTCATTCGGTGCCTAAGACGGACGAACTGACTGAACACAAAGGACCGGAGCCGGTGACATGTTCCCCAAACCCCTATGACCGCCCCTGCCTTCCCTCGAATTGCGCGGTACGACAAGAGCAAATGTGACGATCGAGATTCCCTACCCACACGCCGGATCTAGTTGCAAGTATTGAGGACGAATTGTGTATTGGTTTTTGTTACGGGGGTCGAAAAATGCAAGACGGGTGACGAAGAATAACAATTAGTAGCCGTATGACTCGAGAGCCTGGGCCGTCTTGCTGTTGACCGTGGCGCTCTTCTTGGCCTCCGAGAGCTGTCTTCGCGCCAGCTTCTTGCGCTCGTAGTAGGCGGCGCCCTTGGCCTTTCGGCGCTCCTCCAATCTGTGGTCCACATGTCAGCAATCGCCCTCCACCGGCAGGATTTCGCAGAGGCGGTTCCGGGTGCGACGTACCTCTCAACAACATCCTGGTACTTCCAGCCGACCTCGTGGCTCAG
Organism: Xylaria sp. JS573; assembly: GCA_000966885.1. Lineage (NCBI taxonomy): Eukaryota > Fungi > Ascomycota > Sordariomycetes > Xylariales > Xylariaceae > Xylaria > Xylaria sp. JS573. The sequence continues at coordinate 132,201 of JWIU01000040.1, read as the reverse complement.
ACGGCCAACAGTGCAGTACTTCCGGCCGGGCTGCAGTCTCAGGACACGGAGGGCCTGGGGAACCACCATCTTCTTCTTCTTGTCGTACGGGGGCGGGACACCCTCGAAGACCTTAAGTCTCTCCATCGCGGCGGCACCGCGGGCGGTCTTGTGGGGAACCATGCCGCGGACGGCCTTGTAGAAGATTCGGGACGGGGCACGGAAGTGGAAGGGGCCTGGTGAAAGTCAGAAATCTAACGATTCATTTTTCATGTGAAGCGCGGCGTGTTCGAAGACGCTTCGGGGAGGGTTGATGACGTACCACCTCGGGTAGGGTTGTATCGGGTCATCTTGCGCAGGTAGGCGTGGTACTTGACTGTAATTCTATATCAGCTCCTGTTCTCGATCTCCGTGCCGGCAGAGACCAATTCCCAAGCTCCTTCTTATTCCGCCTCGTCCGAGCCAGTTCCACCAAAAACGAGGATATATGAGGGGTGTGGTGACATACGCTTCGCGCGGAAGAACTCGCCCGAGATGTTGAGAGCTTCGCAGCGGACGACGACGATCTTCTGGCCGCTGAGGAGCTGCTTGGCAACGATACTGGCGAGTCGACCAAGGAGGTGGCCCTTGCCATCAATGACGACCTGAGAGAAAGCCCATATTAGCCTCACGTCGCAATGCCGATGAACCAAACCCTAGTTCCAGCGCCAATCCATTTACTGCTCCATGTTCCTCCCCCCGAGATATCCAGCCGATGCACTTGCTTGAAAAAAATAAAATAAAAAATTCCCTTGACGCGTCCAGACATGCCGGGAACGTGAATGGGCTCGGATAACCAACTTACCTCAGTCTCGAAGGACGACATCTTTCCGAATCGTCACCACGGTGGTTGGCGCGGGGAAACCTAGGTGGACAGGAGGAAAGGGAAGGAAATTAGGGAGGAATAGGATAGCTCAAGAGCGCAAATGGGATATGCGTCTACGAGCTATATTAATATTCCTCGCTGTGGCCGTTAGTAGTCGGGGTCGTGTGGTTGTTGTTGGTCGCAAAGCTGAGGTTGAAAATTATCGGGAACAGATTAGCAGAGTGTGCATCGTGGGTAAATCCCGCCATTCCCTATGCGGCATGGTGGGGGCGTGCACTGAAGCGAGAGGGTTTGTCGCCTAAGGCTTCTAGGGCTTGGATAACCTAACGAAATTCATTGGTGCCCAGGTGGGCTTTGCGCTTCGGCGCTATCGGCATTTCCACACTGGAGCGCTGTCCGTTCGCCGCAGTCTCCACACGGGCTGCAGCCGGGGGCTTCAACAATGGAAGGCCGCCTCACCGAGGCCGCCAGGCTAGGTACTTCCATGCCTACCTACCCTGCTACCGTGCTGTCAACCCTTGATCATGGATATTCACATGATGATTACTTCACCCACTTCTGTCACTTGGAAGCTGGGCACCGGCATCAACTCACCACGACGCAGCAATTCAAGTGAAGGACCATCTTGATACACTATCTAGGGTATTCCGGTGTAATTTCTCTTACAGATCTGTAGATTGATTTGCTTCGTCATATTACTGCTTGTATTGCCTCGAAACAGTAGTGTTCTGGAACCGCGATTGCCTATCTATGTGGCCCGCCTCTGAGCCTCGAGGTCCATTTGGTCCATTTGCTTAGTGTCAACTGCTTGCAACTACATAACCCGAAACCGGTCAATGCCCTACACCTAGGCGTAGGTCCTCCACCTCTTCTATCCCCATCGCCACCACGTAGACAGCTCAGCCCACGGCATATGGGTTGTGAACCTTGTGGCTAGAATAGATTCATCCGACAGTGGAACGTATCGTAGGTGTATGGCTGCTGTAACCCCTGGTGCCACCGTCTCGGTTATCGACAGATGAAAGACGGGACTAATACTACCACAAGATACCAGATGCGAGTCTGCTCGAGATAAACATGCCTCGCCTCTACCCGCTAGCAGATCTATGTGCCTGGCTTGTGCTCGTCGATTAAATTCAAGTAATGTTGGACATAGTTTACCAGTTCTTTTCTCTTTTTCCGAATATCTGCGTCGCCCTCTGTCTGCACCTCATCCAGTTTCAGGAGGACGTGCTGGAACACGGTTTCCGACAACTTGCGATGCTCATCCTCGCACTTCTTTGGGTCCTCTGGCGGATTGGCCGCGAAGTTCTTGCACATGGGCAGGAGATTTATGTCGAAATGGGACCTGATCGCCTCGAGCCTTTCTATCGGTCCGTTAGGCACCACGGGAGAGGGCACTCTGGACGGGTGTCTGGAAGGATCCGGTGATCTGCTCTCCCCTTCAGGCCGTCCTGGGACTCCAAGGTTCGCAGCACTTTCCTGCGGGCTGGTGCGGTCCTTCTTCTTCTTGCTCTTCTTGGTCTTCTTGCTCTTTTTCGATTTCTGATTCCTCGCGGCCTCCTCGCTCGCGCTACTCTCATCCTCGCTGAGCTTTCCTTCGGGAACCATGACTAACAGCTCGCTATCGTTCTTCACGCCGTAGTCCCTAATCGGAACGTCTTCCTCCTTCAATTGGCGGCCTTTGTAATACATCTTCATGCGGCGGGTTCGGCGCTCGCTAATGTTCATAACCAACCCCGCTCGCTGCCGCACGTCTTGAACGAGTAGTTGTCCGTCTCCGATGGAGTAGGCAGGAAAACGAACGGGGTAGTTGACGTTGTGGTTTTTAATCAGGAGCACATCGTAGTCGGAGCTAGGGCTGGGCACATTTTGATGGCTTTGGGGATCGTATGTGCGAGAAGGCGGCGGTAGCGTATTTTCGAGGTCTTCGGACGTGATGTAGCTGAAGTCTTCGTCGGTAACCTGCGGGATCCCCTGGCTATCGGTGTGTGAAGTGTAGGGCGATATGCTATCACGGCTCGAACGATTCGAGCGGCCCAGAGGCCACCAGCGAGACATGCTGTAAGGTACCGCAAGGGCGGCCGCGGTGCCAGCTATGGTTGAGTAGAGGACGGTTGGGGAGACTCCCTGGGATGCAAGATACTCGTTTGACCCGGCAACGGCGCCGGACAGGTGCCCGACGGTAGCGTCGACGTAGGCCTGTAGTGTAGGAGGCAGCAGTGCGGTGATGTTCCTGAAGGCACTGGGCGATGCCAAGATTGCCTGATTCGAAGCCACCTTGACAGAGTCTGGGTTGTCCCAAAAAAGAGGACACCCAACAAAGATTTATATTCGGGGCGTGGACAATGAGGAGCCGGGATGGCGACAGTGATTGACTAGCGGCAGGAGATTCGTCAGAGCAGGCACCCTCGGCTCCAGAACAATGCAAGCTCAGTTGGAGTGGTACATATGCACGTCGCTCTACCACAGCTAATTGCGAGTGCTTCCAGGATAGCGACGGCGATATCGTGGGGCAAAAGCCGCAAATCTGTGGGAGGCTCCTCTTCTCGACAGTTCCGTTACTAACTGGCTCTTGGCCCTACGTACAGGCAAAGTTGGGTTGGCCGAAGTACTGATGCGTTGTCCCCTGCAAGGCAAGGCAGGCCGCCCGTCAGTCAGCTGCTGCAAAGCAACGAGAGGGAATAAAACGATGGGATGGCTCGGTCGGGGGGGTCATGCGATTCGAAGAGCGCAGGTTTGCTGATGGGGCGTCTGTTCAGATACCCTCGCCCATTGGTGGCCTCGAGAGACAGTCGCACGGCTAAAGAACTGGATCTGGTCCTCCGTGTAGCGACTTAAACAGCTAGTATGCTTGTTTGCCGTTTGCCTAACCGGAAACCCAAATACCACGGGCTACTACGCAGGGATGTCGGGTGTAAAGGTGAGGATCTGGAGCTAGACTGGACTGACCTTTGTTGGTGTTGTTTCGTCTCCCTCTACAGCAGACTCGAGTCTACAGAGACAGTCGTCTGGACACAGTCGCAATATGTATGAGGCAGCTTTGGGTGGTGGATAAGGGGGGGTGTTCAGAAGTCGGGGTCAGCCAAGTGTCCAAGCTTCAGTGGTCGGCAGGTCGGCACAGCGGCCTTCCTTCACTGACAGGAGCCGTCCTTACCGTGCTTGGCCGTCATGATGCGCCTCGGCCTTAGGAGGCCATTAGGTACCCAGCTGCCTTAGGTAGGTACCTACCTAACCCCACCCACCCACTTACGAAACCACCCACTTTTGCAAGCGAAATTACCTTCTGACGCGACCTTCTAAATAACAACAATTTTTANTTTTATAATATAATAAATATTAAAAAAATGCATTAAAAATTAAATAAAAAATAATGCATTTAATATAAAAAATACAGTTTTAAAATACTTAAAATTAAAATTTTAAATAAGTCAAAAATAGCAAATAAGTTACAACATTCAAAAAAGCATTAAATAATATATATTTACTAATAACGTAATTTAATTGAATGTTGTTGTTCATTGAGTGAATCTGGCGATCCTTGCAAAAGTGGGTGGTTTCGTAAGTGGGTGGGTGGGGTTAGGTAGGTAGGTTAGCAGGTTAGGTACGCAAAAGCAGTGGCAGACGGGCTGGCAAACTCAGGTCTCGTCCCATGCGCTTACGTTAAAGGGTGCCTAAGGTACAGTGCATATACACCTAAATGTATGAACATGCGCGTATGTACCTAGAGGGACCATACCTGGACACCTGGATGTACTGAACCTCATCGTCGAACTAATGGAAACGCCATGGCTGGGCGGGCCCCTCCTCGGTGTTCAATAAGCTCCTCCACCATTCGATACCGGGTGTCCAGAACAGTTCAATGCATCCCAACCCACAGATGTATAATGTTGAAGCCACATAGGCGTACATGCCAAGTCAAGCGAGAAGATGTTCTCGATTCAAATGGATGTGATAGGTGGCAACCCAGTCCAAGATAGGTACATAGATCAAGACAATACAGAAGCATGCCCCTCGGATCGTTATGTAGATGGAGTACCTCCTTCACAGCCCGACTGACGAGAGGTAGATAGACATCCATTCGTTCAACGGGTTTTGTGATTACGTCATCTTTCTACCTCAGATCATCCGTACGGACTACAGATTCGGTATTACTCCGTTGAAGTTATAGATTGAATTATGGGGTATAGCCATACCGCCTTGTCGGGGCTTCTTTCTAGCCCCGAACACTGGAACACTGGAACACTGGACGGAAATGCGTTTATCTCGGCATTTCAAATCACTGATCGATTACGAAGTATCATTGATCGATTCGAGATTGCGCCTTCTGCCGTTATCCTCATCCCGTCTATTAGTCCGACCCTGACCTTCCGCTGCCGCCTTTGACAAATCAATCCTATTTTGCCGCTTGCGCAACCAGAAGCGGATACATACATAAAGAAGCCACCCCCACCTCTTCGTCGCGATAGAGAGAGAAAAAAAAATAGAAGATTCAGAATCCCGATCACCTTTCATGTTCCTATTTCGCCGATTGTTCTCATCCATAACACCGCAAGCCATGGCCGACGCAAAGCAGAAGGCGCAGAGCATCATTGACGAGAATGCCGTCGGTAAGTAGAATAATCTCGCCGTGTTGTTACCCCGTACCAGCGCAATCTCGCATATGACGCAATATTGCCTCCCCTCCTCCTATCCATCGATACATCTGCCCACAGCTATACACAACCCACACGAATCATCCCGTCGCGCACACATGGAAGCCAGCTAACCCCGTCCGTCCGTGCTCGCGCAGCCGTGTTCTCCAAGTCCTACTGCCCCTACTGCGCGGCCTCGAAGAAGCTCCTCAACGACCTGGGCGCCAAGTACAAGCTCGTCGAGCTGGACCTGGCGGCCGACGGCTCCGCCCTCCAGGACGCGCTGCACGAGATCTCGGGCCAGCGCACCGTCCCCAACATCTGGATCGACAAGAAGCACATCGGCGGCAACTCGGACCTGCAGGCCAAGAAGGGCGAGCTCCAGGGCCTGCTCCAGTCCGCCGGCGCCCTGTGACTAGGGGCCCGTCCGCCGAAGCTCTAGGTAGTCGGGTTCGGCCGCCGCTTGCCGCGCTCCCTCCCTTGCATGCCTGACGCGCAGGAACCGTGGGGGTGGGCGTTCGGGTTGGGGCAAACCCCTCTTGTTAGAATCGGCCTGTCGTTGGTAGACCGACATGGAATGAATGCGGAATAGATAGACATGCGCCTAAACCGCTGATTAGCTGCTACTACGCGCGCGCGCACTCGGCTATAAGATAGAAATCTATATCATAAACTCACAGAAGAATACCATTATAGTTATTTCTTTGAATGCGAAATGTCTACTAGTCCCATTGCGGTGTTGCCTTCCGAGCTAATGAGTTCATAGTCACGGTAATTGCTCGAAGACATAACGTGAGCCTCAAGTATAGCATCAAGAAATGAACAGCCAAGACAATAGTTTGAAGAGAATAGTTTCCAACCGGGCAGGGATTCGAAACGTCAAACCATATCCACTCAAGAATGTCGGAAACGACGATTGTGACCATGTAAACTACCAATCAGACTGGACATCGCATGTAAGCATCTAGCTTCTTCTGGTCAAGTTTGCACAGCTACGAGTTGCATATCTCGTGCGTAGAAGGCAATGAACCTGGTATGCGCCATGAGTGCTTAGGATTACCTATTCAGATGATGTTGCTGCAAATGATAAAAGCCTACTATCCATGGGAATAGGCTCGTAACAATGTGAATGATATAACTTAGCTAACGCAGCTAGATAGGTGTGTAAGTACGAGATATCTAATGCGAGTTAGATACGCAACCAACAAGGCCCGTAGAGCTCTTGTTGGCTTCCTAGTTTTGTAGAATTGTAATTGGCAACAGCTATGTCAGGTACGTAGGGATAGAGAAATTGTACGCCAAGACACGAAGAGATGTCCCGCGGCAACTCTCAAGGGGTCGAATAGTTGCAATATATCTGTCAAGAATACGGTCAGCGGTCAGTTCGAAAAATTTAGAGTCACAATAATGTATTATGAATAGCTAGCTCTCGATTAAGATGTTGCGTCATGAACTATTTCGGGATGACGCGCCCACGGTAACAACAACTAGTTCCATAGTCAACATAACGGGACGCACACCCCCCGCCAACAACCATCCGTGTGTATCGCATTTGATCGTCTCATGTCATGTAACTAGACAGGATGCTTTTTACAGTGCTTATTTATCTTTACTGTACATGTTGGTAACACCAACTCATTTTAATATGACCCTCATGCGCGGTTACTTAAGACTTTTTTGAACTCTTTTCAATATATGATGGCCCTCGTGTATACCTTTCTTTCCAAGCAAATATGGGATACCAAATGTACTTTCGTGGATTACGTAGCACAGGCTACAATACCATCATCGTGGAAGTTCCACTTACTACAGCGCTTATTGTACCTACACCATGCAATAAGTATCTGGGACCAGGTGCATCAAGGTTCCAAAGTCGACGGTGTGGCCACACTGGGCTCTTCTATCGTAACTTCAAGACGCACTACTAGATAATGTTTCTCCAAACTTGAAGAAGAGTCGGTTGGCAAGTATCTACGGTCAACAGTATACGACCGGATGGCGTAGCACACTTACAAAGTTGACGCACTAACTATCACTACCACCCAAGGCAGCGTTTAACCCCCAGCCGCAATCTCGAAAAGTTTAAGCATAACACTCATAGATGGTAGTGAAGTATACAGCTGATGTTGGTGGTGTTGCTGCATAATACCTACTTGTTGCCTACAGTGACGTCATCTGGCTAATATTGAACCTCCTCTACTTAACACGTCTTGGCTTTATTCCGTGAATCAAGAATCTAATTACTTCAAACTCGCTTATCCCAACATGCTGCCACGGGCGTAAGCATCTACGACTACGGATCCACCGACGTGCGCCGGAAGTACCTACGGCAATGTCTTCAAGGCCGGAGTTAGACCTCAGCCTGCCCGACACGGCGCCCAACACCGACCGCCACCGCGCCACGGCCGGGGCCGCGCGCGCACAAGCCGTCTACACGCTCGTGCCCCTGCCACAAAGGGGTCTGGACGCCCTGGTCGACCGGCTCAATTCCGCCGAGGGGATCGAGCCCGGGACCTGCCGGCTCGCGCCGGAGCCCGATTTTTCGGGCCAGCAGCAGCAGCAGCAGCAGCAGCAGCAGCACCCGGGGCCGCCGTCGCTGCGGCGGATCTACGACTACCACCTCGGGCTCCGGGACGACCCCGCGCGCGGCGGTTGTTACCACCCGCTCTACTTCGTCGTGGCGGCGGCGGCCGACTGGGCGCGCGACGGCGTGCTCGTCGTGCACCTGGACACGGGCGCGGGCGGCCACCGCGACCGCGTCGGCGCCGCGCGCTGCGCCGTCGACTGGGCCGCCAGCTGGGGCCTGAACCTGGATACCGGCAACCTGGCCTGGGAGGACCTCAAGGAGGAGGAGGAGGAAGAGTGGGGCGAGAAGGCCATCGTCGGAGGAGCTGGAGAGGGTTCCACCACCACCACCGTGCAGCCCCGCGACCAGCCGGATCAACCTGCTTCTCTCGAACGGGAGCCTCCGCGCTTTCAATATGCGTGTTTTGCCCTCGTGCCGAAAGGTGAGTTTTATTTTCTATCCATTCTAAATCAGGGACAGGCGGATAGGTAAGGAGGTATAGGTACGAAAAGCCCACGAGCTGACCAGCAGCATCATCATCACCACCACCACAGCCCTATCCCTACCCGAAGCGCTCGAGCCGGGCTGGTACGAGAAGCCGGCTTCGCGGCGGCGCGTCTTCATGGGCGGGAACTACCACGCGCCGTCGTCGGACGCCGCCGCCGCCGACGGGCTGGCGACGGCGGTGGTGGTGCGGCGGTTCCCGTGGTTCTGCAAGGCGCACCCGGAGGTGCACCGGCGGGTGGCCGTGGTGGCGGACCGGCCCGGCTTCGAGGCCGACGGCGTGCTGCTGCTGCGTTTCGACTGGGACGGCGACGTGGACGCGCACGACGACGCCGGCATCGCACGCCTGGACCTGGCGGCCAGGTATGAAAAACTAAAGCGCGTGCCGGCGAGTAGGGCTGTCGCGGAGCTGGACGAGTACCTACTGCCAAGTAAATAGGCTGATACATGCGGAAACTCTCATGTCACGACTACCGAGATACCCATTTGTCTTTTTTGGCCAATATCGACTTACCTAATAAGAAAAGTCGCGGGGTTCGCAACTGAAGCCTTGCGTTAGGCCGGGCTGGCAGGATGCTAGGGATCCCCGAGTGAGGGCGAGGGGGAGAGAGAGAACCTCATGCGTATTTTTTACATGTCCATGAGACGCGAGGTTACCTGCTACGACAATCTAACTATCCTTGGCTCGGACTGAGGCCTAACTGGAGAGAATGTACGACGCGGGCTGAACCAATGCCTGCCATATTGTCCTTGGCAATGAATAGAACGGTGCCAAACCCACGAAAAAGCACTACGGCACATGAGCCAACAATAGAATGCGAAATGCTTAGGGTCTGTTCGGTCGCGAGACAGCTTCTGTCTACGTCGTAGTTACATCAGGCTCTTTTGCTTTAGTCAGAGTTTCGAAAGGAAATCTGAAGATTGAATAACGGGCGTGGTATCACTCGGGCCCGAAACAGTAGGGCGCAATGTCAGCTTCAAGGGTTGATAAGTGACGCCAAGGACGCGAAAAGCTAACAGTGAAAGTATTTTCGTTCACCAGAACCGTGACGCTGACACAGAGGGTATACTTGGTAACACACCCCAAACACGTGAAACGATATACCTAGCCGTAATTCTAAATACGCAGTCATTTACCACCGGGTAGCCGATTGAAATTATTGTTCAGCCGAAAGCTGAACACTATTACTTGACACATCTCAACTCAGATTTGCACACAAGAAGCATTGGTTAGGTCGATATAGTATCGAGGCAAGGCTGTAAGGAAGTGTAGTATACCGTTATAGAGGTGATCCATTAGGATTGAAAGAGTGTCACCCAGGAGTTGCTCGGCCTTGGCTACACCGATGCAGCTTACATGCATAGGACCTACATACAACCTACATAAGCGCTTGGTAGGCATTGGAAACTGTAGTAACCAAAGCAAACACCGAAATGTCCAAGTCAACGATGCCTCGCCCCCGGGCTATGTAATGTATGCATAGAACCAGGGCTTCATCTTCTAGCGGTATGCTGCTATGCAGCGTTGACCAAGACATGCTTATCGTCAACCCAAGAGAACGGTATGAATTGGGCCTCTTCTAATGGTCTCTTCTCGTGCTCTCCCATGAGTCCTGTAGCCGATGGGTATATATACCCTTCGACGTCGGCATGTCTGCTGCCATTGTTCATCACCCCTCAGCGCCATCAACACGAGCAAAATCCCCACTACTTTAAGAAAAAGACAGACCACTTCTCAATATGAAGCTTCTTGCCCTTACCTTGTGTTCAGGATTCCTCTCGATAGTCCATGCCGGCGCTATTCCGAGACAAGATGACAACTTCATAACCAGTCTTGTAACTCGCGTCGACCAGCCTCCCTACCCCAACCTTAACAAGGGATGCTTCAACCCTAATACCAGAAAGGAGGGTGTGGTGAGTACAACACCATGCTAAAACTCCATTCACAGGATCCATACTTACCGTAGATCGTAGGACTTCGCCGATTGCTCGGCAAGCAGCGGCCTCATAAAGACCAACAAGGATGGCTCGCAGGAGTGTCCGACCGACACGAACGCATCAGGCGACGTGAGAGCCCCCAAATACACATGAGAAGGAAAGCGGCATGGCTGACGATAAGAATCCCCCAGCGCGAATGCAACAGCTACTGCGAGAAGACGCTGCGCTGGTGGTACGGGGCCGAGATGCCGTTCGACAACCCCATGTGCAGCAACGGCTCGACCTGCACCATCGACCAGACGGCCTCGGCGGACAAGAGCTTCACCGTCACCCTGCAGTTCGGGATCTCGGCGGGCGCGTTCAGCGCCGGCGCCTCGTTCGCCTGGTCCGACTCCAGGACGACGGCGTCGGGCATCCGGCGCGAGAAGCCCGAGGGCGTCGGCTGCGGCTACTGGACCTTCGTGCCCTTCATGCTGACGTGAGTTTGCCACAATCTACTACCATGCCTCATCACGTACCTCTTACCCTTTACCTGCGCACCCTCTCCCGTGATATCCATCAATCGAGTGTTGACGAAGACCTTTTTTCTCTTCTAGCTCCTGCGGAACGGGATCTCGCGGATCCAGGAAGAACAACGCGATCGGGGACGGGTACTGCAAGGACGTCGCGAGCGACGACTTCTGCACCGACGGGCCGTGGCTGAACGACAACGGCCTGCTCGGCGGCGCGCCCGTCTTCGTGGCGACCGACTGCGTCGACCGCAGCAGGCGGCTGCCCTTCTGCAAGCAGGACCCCATCTACCTCAAGCTCGGCGTCTCGAGCGACCCCCGGGTCCACCTCGACTACCGCGAGACGTGGATCAACGGCGACGAGGCCCAGGGCATCTCCCACACCGCCCGGTTCTACTGTGAACAGGACAGGTTTGACGAATGGCTGTGAGGCGCGAGGCACGGGGGTTTGGTTCAAAGTGTGGTATAGACTTGCCCTATGGGGCGAACTGGGTCTGTTGTTTCTCTTCCACGTTATTAATCTCATATATCTTTAGAGGGTTCAGAGAGCCAGATATTTCGATATTGAAGAAGCTGCGGTGATACTGATTTTGGAACTTGATTGTCCTCATTCTGTTGTTATTATCGTGAAGCTGTTAGCGCACGACTTCTGCGTGGAGCTCCTGTTCCTGAGCAGGTACCCGACACCCCGACGGTTCCGATGACCAGCACTGTCCACCGCAGTCTCAGACCCGGCGGTACTAGTCGAAAGCATCGAGAAAGGAGTTAGTGGAGTATTTGGCCTGCCCCGGCTTTAGTGCTGTGTGGCAGCAGACTGTCAAACAGCTTACCCCTATTACCGAATGGAATTCTCGCTGAAGTATGACAAATATCGCGACTATGCGATGTCTGACGTTTCAGTCGTATCCGATTTTAACTTCAAACGACGTCCCTTCCCTTAGGTAATTATTTTGTTGAGGAAAAACCGAACGGTAGCAACTAGTTCAGGGGTCAAATTCAGGGGTTGAAGGATCACCGAATTTAGGGATTACAACTAAAGTAGGGCCCAAGTGTAGCTAGCTTCTAGCAAAAAAGAAAAGAGGTTATTTGAGAGAAGCTCTGGTTAATTAATTCAGACAGGCGTGGCTATTTGGTCTGATTTGGTCTCCAGCATTCATGGGCTTAAGGCTCAGTCAGCTTAACTAATAGCTGATCACATCTCATTATTAGCTGCCGAGACACTACTCTGTCCAGAGCGAGGACACAATCACCACCATCCTCAATATTACTACTATATCATCAAACCGTATCGATATCCACGGTGAGCCGCCCGCTGTTGCACGAGATGCGGGTCCAGAGGAACCAGTCGCCGTGCTGGCTCTCGAAGGCGCGCGCGTTGGCCACGGCGCACGCGCACAGGCCCGGGTCGCCGTTGACGCACATCTTGGCGTTGCCGTCGTCGCGGATGCAGATGGGCGCGCTCTGGTCGTCGCAGAAGCCCGCCAGCGCGTCCGAGGGCCGCGTCCCGCTGTGCCACCGCCCCGCGTCGTCGTTGTGCGTGCAGCTGCACTGGGCCGCCGCGGGCCCGGCGTAGCTCGCGAGCAGCGCGAGGGCGCCCGTGGTGCCGAGTCTCATGTTGGTATTTAATATCTGCTGATCTGCCGGTCAGCACTAGGCCCGTTTTAGGCTTGTGAGGCGGTAGAATAAGAAGAAGAAGAGGTGGGAAACACACGGACCGGACGACTTGACGTGGCTGTGGTGTGGGAAGAGGATTTAAGCTTAATTCTGACTCTCGGGTAGGGCTGATGATGATCTGAGGGTTGATCATAGCTGCTTGTGGGCAAGAGCGACAGCTCACTGGGAATATATACTTCAGTCTTGGAGCGAGTTTCGGCTGATGCTCCTATTCACGGATCTTCATCGTGCTTTCGGTGAGACCTGACCAGGGCAACGCTCCACCCGACAAGAAGTGGAAAGAGTTAGCGGTTCTGGGCGTTCAGGTCCCGGCCAATTGATGATGGATTCTCGTATTTGATCCGGCACCATTGACGAACTCAAGACAAGGCAGCAACGTCTCGGGATGACTGAAAAGAACCGATATTACTTAAGGCGACTTTCGGGTCTGTGCGAAAAAATCGCTTTTCCACTCATCAAAGCAGATCGAGCATTTCCATTAAAAATAAGCTCATGTCGTCGAGTGTAACTAGAGGATATCTATGGTAACGTATGATTCTACAATAAAGAGTCGGGAGCAGTCACATCACACAGACGGCTAGGTGTTAAACGTTACCCCCAACACCAAGGCCCAACTATCCAACCCAGGCCACTATAAAACCCTCCCCCCGTCCGCCGCCAACTCGACCCCGTTGGCGCCAGCTTTCACGGAGACGATATTCGCGCCGGTGACGGCCCCGCCGCCGCTTTCTTCCCCGGCGCTGCCCGCGAGCTGGACGAGGGACTGGCTGTGGGTGACGACGAAGACGTAGGCGAGGCGCTCGGCGGTCCAGCGGCACCACTTGAGCACTGAGGCCTGGCCGACGGCGTCGAGGCTGTCGAAGGCCTCGTCGACGAGCATGTAGCGCGCCATGTGGGCGCTGCGCGCCTCGCCCAGTGTGAAGAGCGCGAAGAAGAGCGCCAGATCCAGCCGCTTGCGCTCGCCCCCGCTCTTCTTGGCGTACTCGAGCGCCGGGCTGATCGACAGCGACGGGTCGAGCACCGAGGTCGACGTCGACGGCTCCTCGTGTCCGTTCGTTTCGTCGTCGATGTCGTCGCCGTCGTCATCTTCCTCTTTGAACAGCGCCCCGAGGGTCCGGCTCGTCATGCTGCGCGCGTACCGCGCGTCCTGGTACATGACCATCAGGATCTGGCCCAGGAGCCTGTTCAGCTCGCCGAGGTGGCGCTGGATCACGTGGCGGCGGAACGTGACCCGCGAGGCTGCCACTTGCCGGCGCGTGAACGCGAATTGCCAGAAGGCGAATATCTCCCGGTGGGAGTGAATTCTCGCGGCTTTGTGGCCGAGATCGGTAGCTTGGCGGCTAAGATTGCTGAGCCGCTCGACATCCGATTCGAGTTGCTCTTTGCAAGTAGAGATTTTCTGCTCTGTGTTGGCGATCTTGATACGATACTGATCTAGGGACACCTCCCAGTTCCGCCTTTCCAAGTCGAGGTCTTTCTCGTGTTCCTCGATATCATTTTGCTTGCGAAGACGCCGCTGCTTTAGATTACTATATCTGTTCTGCAGGTTTTCATATCGATTTGTGAGAGCCTGTAGCTCGTCGACCGCTGCTGTAAGCTGACCGGGAACGTTTGCAGCTCTCTCCACTGTCAGGTGCTTCCGAGCGGTATGGAAATCACTTTCGCTCATGGAGTTCTGGCTAGCAATATCTCTGGGAAATTTCGCTATCTTGTATCCCATGCCCAGCACCTTGTCCTGTGTTTCTGTGATGTCGCTGGTAAGGCTTGTGATAGCCCCAATGTGGTCATTCCATTGTCGCTCGGCTTTGTGGAATCGGAATCTTTGACTTGCTCCTGGGTTGATGGCATCGAGTATTGCTTCCCAGAGCTTTCGAAGTGCAAGTGCGATGTCCATAAAGAAGCCCCGCCGACTCCTTTCCTCCTTACTTTCGTTATCTGTGCCATCTCGATCAGGCGGGATTGGGACCTCAAGTGTGTCATTGTCTTTCAAGAGACGCTGGAGTTCGCCTTCTAGATGATAAAGCCGCGAGCTGGTGGCCATCATTTCCCGCTTGATGCTGGCTCCCTCACGGTCAGTAGATAAACGGGCCTGTGCGAGCCTTGCTAGGATGTTGAGCTTGTTCACAGCGCTCCGTGCCTCGGTAATAGTCTTCTGAAAGTGTAGAAGATCAAGCTCGAGGTTTGTCAGGGGCTGTTCAGTCTCAAGATCCCGGTGTAGTTCCTTCAATTTCAGTCCCTTCCTGTTCAGAGACATGGCGTGTTTTCGTTCCCCGCGTTGCATCTCATCAGTGAGGGATGCAACTTCAACACGTATTTGCTTTAGCCTTTGCACCATCTGGCTCTTGACTTGGCCTTTCAGGCACACGATGGCATACGTTTGTTCTTTGATGCTTGACTGGATTTCGCTTAGCTCTCCGTCCACCTGATTGAGCATTGAAGTGCAAGCTTCAGCACATCTGTCCAGGATCTCCAAACCTAAAGCCGTCTCGATCAGTTGCCTCTTCTGCAGTGGTGAAGCGCTCAGAAAGCTCCGAGTGCTCTCGTTACCTAGAAGGACTGTTCTAGCGAACGTGTCGAAGTCAATGCCCAGCAATGCGTTGATAGATGCCTGGGTAGCCTTAGCATTGGGGCCCTCAAACTGCGGCTGGATTATGCCGTCCTTTTCCACAATCACGCGATTATGGAACTTGCCGTGCTTCCTGGATCGCGATATGGTATACCCATTCGCAAATTCAAGACGGACATTGCATTCCTTCTTGACAACATCGTTGACGACGTCGTTTACCCCAAGCCCATCGCGGATGCACTGCCCAAATTGGCACCACACAATCGCCTCGATTATCGTACTCTTCCCCGCCCCGTTATGTCCAACGATAAAGTTCATGCCGGGCCGGAACTGATTCTTGAAGTCGAGTCTAAGAGTCCCCTGAACGCCCAGGAAGTTGGTGATTTCGATAGCAGTGGGATGTGCAGTAAAGATGCTCTGGGCCGTGGCTGCATGTGGAGCATTGTCTGAATGGGTAAGATTGAGTGGCTTTGATACGTCGAGCATATCTTTGTACTTCACCGTGCTCTCCATATTGTCGATGGTGCAATTTCCGAGGTTCACGAGCCGCTTTCCAACAACGGTCACGATTTCCTGTTGGTTCTCGAGAGTCGAGCCAAGGTTCAGAGAGGACACGTATTCCTGCACAATCTTGCTCAAGTCAATTGGTTCGCGCTCTATTTTGTCGGCAACCATTTCAGGCGAAGTAAAAGCTGGAGACCCTGCGACACTAGGAGTTTGAGTCTCCCCTGATTCTGTATCGGCCTTCTCTCCATCCTCATCCGGTTGATTCTGGATATCGGCAGGAAGCATAGTGGTACCGAGACCCTGGTGTCCAGCTTGCCATTCTGGCTCAAAAGGCTTCCAGTCCCTGACGCTACGCGCTCCTAGCTTGGCCAGACAGTCCCTGGCTGAGATGTATCTGTGTCCAGATAATTTCCCCGTAATCATGACGTGCTTGCCCTCGACCTGCTCAGCAGGTACCTCGTCCGCGAGAAGATCTTGTGCTTCGACGGTCACGTAACCCACGGCATGCGGGTTATCGACAACCTGATGCTCCAGTGTCTCTGGGTCCAGTAAAACGACACCTCTCTTCGTGTCGAACAGGTCTCCCCAGGTGAGCTGCAGTGGCGCCCCAATGTACGTTATACTTCCTTGAAGGTCTCCGGACTTCTGTTTCGTGGCTTGGAGAATGGTCTGGTGGCTGTGGAAGTGCCCGGTGAATGTCCTTGCCAGTGGCGCGAAACCGCCGACACCGGTGAGGCCGAAGTATCTTGATGACGACCCTGCCTTCCCAGTCTCGGGATTGATGATATGCTTCTGGGTTATGGCCCGGTGTATGGCAAGGTGTCCGAATCCTACCGTTTTGGCTGCATTCTTGGAGTCCAGCTCGTGGATGGATCTGACAATTTGACTTTGGTCCTCACGGAACGGCGCCACGAACACCCGCCTCCCATCCCATTCGTGACATCCTATTTCTGTGTGGAGCGTCACGAACGGGGTAAGCCGCTTCATAGCAAGCGCTTCCAAGGCCGAGGTGGTATAATCGAGGCGATATGCCAAGTCATGGTTACCCAAGATGACGTTCATACGTGGCACGGCCACCGCGAGCTTGTTCAAGAAGCGGTAACACGCCGAGAGTACGTGCGTGGGCTGTGAAGCGCGCGCCGTAAGAAGGTCACCGCATATGACGACTCGGGATATGTTATAGGTACTTGGAATGGAGGCAATCCAGTTCGCCGTAAGAATGATCCGATCAAGGTCGGAAGACTTGAAATGGATGTCACTGACTAGCAGCCAAAGAGGCCTAGTATTCATTCCCATGACGAACGTCCGCGTGCCTTGTGAGTGTATGGATCCACGCGCAAGGTCAGACGCCAAACATAATAGGGGCCCAGAGTGAAAGAGCTGGATGACAAATTACCGAAAGGGAAGCATCAGGATGGATCATAGCTCAGCGCGCGAGGATCCATGGCATCTATACTGACTAACAATCAGGACACTATTTCATTGCATCACAGTGTCGTCAGCAGATTTCATGTCATATCATGGGGGAGGGGAAGAGGAGTTTGTCATGGCCAGCGCTGCGGCTTTCCGTAAGTGCCGCAGCACCTCGTCTGATGCGGAAGTCCAGGAATTCTTACAAGTCAACATTCATGCAATTACATCCTTGCTACCCTAGTTCACGATAACCCGCCAATGAAATCGTGTACCTATAAGGAATAGCAGGCGATGAAAAGGGTGGCAAGGACGGTGAAATAGTAGAAGATGATGGGCTGAAAATGATGTTGTAGCAAAAGGGATTGTAGACAGTTGGGGGCAGCCGTCAAATGTGCCGAAAATGCATATACAGTTCGATTACGTAACATCCCTTTCACTCCTTAGGCCCCATACAAGTGCTATCGCGGATATAAGGCGCTAGTTATTGCTTCAAGAAGTAATACATGTAGCGACGTCGTTGTTGCGACAAAAACATTCTCACGTTGATAAAAGCTGAGTGAAGAAGCAATGAGTGTATTGTAGGCGCTACCGTACTAATTGTTCCTCACACCGTTGACCCGCCCCCCGCCGAGGCAGCTCATGCCAAAGACACCTGCGTTGAAATGCCCTCTAGGTACCTAGAGAACCGTCGACCGTCTGCCGCCCATGCTATCCTCGAGTCTCTAACTCCAAAGCGCCATGGGCCCATGGGTCATTATGGCGATGACTATATCGATAAGGGTGGTTAGGGTGGTGGTAGTTGTGGCGATGACCGTGTCTATGCCCATGCCCATGCCCATGCCCATGCCCATGCCCCTGCCCCTGCCCATGCCACTGGCCTTGATGATTTCCGCTACGGCCACCGCCGCCGAAGCAGCATGCGAAGAGATCGAGAAGGCCCATGACACACGCAACTGTGAAAATTCGCGATACCGGCGTAAACCTCAAGGTCCAAGTAGTAGGCTGGCTGTGTTTGTCTCCCGGGGTATTCGACTGCTTTACGAGGGGATTCTTTTTGTCAGGCCGTTGGCGGTCAAAGTTTTCGTGAAAAGAGAGGCGGAGAGGGATGTGAGCTCCCAAAGAGAGTGTGTGATTCCGTGTGTTTGGTTGTTTGAGAAAGTGTTACCAAGCTGAATCCTTAAATGAGCTTGCGGCGAAGGGACAAAGATATCTCGGAAGCGAAAGGTTATGAGTGCCTGGTCCTGACTGGGTCCTCGGCGGACTGACCTTTATACAACAGCAGGAGGTCGAGTCAGAAATGCTTCATACGCAAGTCAACATGTTCCACCAACTCCCAATTGTGAGCATGTGTCACTTCTAATTGTTTCCGACTACCTTCTAGCCCCCAAATACCATCACAGGAGGACCAACATATGAGGTCGACTAGCGTACGATCTGACAATCGCGACATACTGTAGGTACCACAAGGAAACCAACACATCTCTCGGATGTGAGCTGTCACGGAACATCTCCACAATACGCCTGGGAAAGTCCGCAAACCGCACCTCATGACCGCGAGGAGGGGATGCTCGAGGAGGTGCTCGAGACCGTGACCCACGCGGTGCCGGAGGACGTACTCGAGGAGGAACCCCCGGTGGATGCGCTGGGGGGCGTGCGAGGCTGGTAGTCTTGCACTCCATCGGGATCATGACCACTGCCGCCTGCTTGAGCACGCGTAGGATGACCGCGGCGATCGTGTCCGTACCAAGCCTTGTGTTGATCTTGGCTGTGACTCGACCTGGAGAGCTTGTGACCCCAGAAGGGCATGCTGAAATTGATGACCGACACCGCCCCGGCAAAAACGACCGCAACGATCACTCCTCCGGCGTCCATCTGGTCGGGAGGCTCTTTGGGTTTGGTGACCTCCAGCTGACTAGGGGGCGGTGCTGAGTAGGATACACCTGAATTTGGCGGGGCCAGGTAGATGATGAAACGGTTTGCCGTGTAGGGTGTTACTGAGCCTTCAGCTCTCAAGCTCTGTGGAGCGGACTTATACGACAACGATGGAGATATTTTCGGAAAGTTTGGGTAGTATTCATCGTATTCTCCACATGGCATAAACACCATGTTGTAGATTTCCAACGTCGACAGAATCTTCATACAGCAGCAGAGCCTCCCGTCCCCTCCTATCAAACGGGAAAAGGGTAAGCTAATGTCTGTTTGCACTTCTCGGCCGAATCGCAGCCATTGAGGAGGAAACGTGCTTCGCTGTAATGAGTCACAGACCACCCAACTACGAATGGAGATTTCCGAGTCTGACAAGCTAACTCCCGCAACAGCAAACATGGCAGCACGCAACCGAGCCTTGCCCGTTACGGAATTGAATGGAGTTTTGAGTACTATACACAAGCTTACAGAAAACAATGCGCCGCGCCCAAAACAACCCCATACCCGGTCGTTGCACGAATACGTCGTCATAGAACCTGCGTGGCGACCGTGCCGACCGGCCTCTCGACGAACTCCATGATGCCCTCGACGATGTTCTTGCGGGCGGGCTCGGACGCGACCTTGGCGCCGGCGAGGTAGTTGAGCCACAGCAGGCGGGAGAGGCGCTCGTCGGCGACGCGGCCGATGGTGCCCATGCCGCCGTCGGCCTTGCCGTCGTCGAAGGTGACGGTCAGGGCGCCCGCGGCGTCGCGGCACAGCAGCATCTCGCGCTTCTTGGGCACCTTGCCGCGGTTGAAGAGGGCGCGGAACTCCTTCATGGCCTCGCCGAAGGCCTCGTCGCCGTACGCGGCCGGGTCCGCCTGCGAGCGCGCCGCGATGGCGCGCACGAACCCGTCGCGCAGGTGGTGGAAGTCGGTGTCGCGGACGGGCACGACGCGGAACAGCGAGCGCGGGCGCGCCTCGCGCAGGAGGTCGGTCCAGAGGCGCTCGCCGCGCGCCGGGTCCAGCAGCGCGGCGCGCAGCTCGTCCTTCTCGCCCGGCACCAGCGTCGTCGCGATCGGGTTGATCTCCTTGATCAGGCGCGACTGGATGGCCGCGATGTCCTGCGTCGCGACGTAGTAGCCCACCATGTACACCTGGATGCCGAGGAAGCTCACCGTCCGCACCCCGAGCCCCACGAGCGTGTACTCGACCCCGTTGACCTGCTCCCGCCCCTCCTCGGCGCCGACGGCGAGGTCGAGCGTCCGCGGGAACGTGGGCACGGTGCTGTTCCCCGTCAGAACGATCTCCCGGCCCTGCTGGTCGTGGACGACCGTCTTGCGCTTGGATCCCGCCTCGGTGCTGAAGGGGTCCAGCTTGTCGGGCAGGCCGGAATCGAACTTCTTCGGCTTGCGGAGCTCGACGGATATCAGGTACGACGTGTAGCAGATGGCGATGATGCCGGAAACCGCGCCGCAGAGCATGAAATTTCGCCGTCGAACGTAGTAGTCGTAAGATTCCGATCGCATGCGGTTGACGTTGAGGCTCTCAATGGCGCGGTGGGATTGCCGCCGAGGGCGCAGAAACGTCCGGCATTGCTCCGGGTTAATCCGCAGGCATTGGCCACGGGGCGACCGCGGTGTGAGAGAGCGGAGGAGGGGAGTCGATGGTAAAGAGCGTGGCGGCTTCATCGTAGGGAGTGGCATGCGTTGTCACCTAGTTTGAAGGAGTATGAGGGCGAGGCCGCTAGTCGTCAATTTGATGTTGTAATCATTCAGGACACCGGCCCGCCTCGGTGGATACTAGGTAGAGGTAGATCGTGGGGTCGGGCTGTACTGTCGGATCTGTAGCTATTTGAAAGCTCCAAAGCTCGGCCCATCAACATAAGCGGGCTAATTTAATCCCATTCTCCGACGTTGTGAGGGCCCTGATCCATTGGACCCGCATGACCCGACGGACGGACCTTTGAGGAGCATTGACCACATAGGTCTGAGACTTGATATCGTGGTTGCTACAGTATGGTACAGCCGTAGCAGAGCAGAGCATCCCGATCTCTGTATCTCATGATGGGCTCTGTATTGTGAAAGTATAGCAAGAGCAATAGTGATCCAATTCACAATCTTCCATATTCAACGGACCTATATCGTCAGGGTTCTTCGTATGCTTTTAGCCCCTTTTATCCATCGCTCTCTACTCGACGTTAACATACCTTATTGGCTTGCCATGTGTGACTGCACAATGCAACGCTTCAGGCGACCGCCTCCAGGTAGATCGGTTTTCTCCGATCTTGGAGAGATGCTGAATGCTGCCTCGGCTTCTAAAGAGATAACATACCTACCTCAAAGTCCTTGACGCTGCGTGTTATTGCTGTAAACCTCGCATCCAAAGCCGGTGCGTCCAGGCGGCTGTTTCGAACTCGGATAGGGAGCGCGAACAGCCAGCGGGACATCCTGATCTTTACGGTGTTCAACCACGCGAGCCTAGGTTTTCAACGAGCCGCGGTAACCGATCCACAACGCCGATATGAAGCTTCTCACAGCCGCACTAGCCGCCCTCGCCACGGGACTACTACTCCACGCCATGCCACGATCCTCGGCCCAGGAAGCCGGGTCGATAGTAGACGCGCCGTCGGACGGCGACCTGCACGGGTCCAACTCCAGCTACCCGTGGCCGCTGAAGCTGTACCGGTTCACGTCGCAGGGGCAGGCGCTCGAGATGGCGTTCATGGACGTGGCACCTGGCCCCCCATCGGTGCCGGGCGGGCGCGTCGCCGTCTGCCTGCACGGCAAGAACTTCTGCGGGCCCGCGTGGGCGGCGACGGCGCGCGCGCTCGCCGCCGCGGGGTACCGCGTGCTGCTGCCGGACCAGGTCGGCTTCTGCAAGTCGTCCAAGCCGCCCGCGTACCAGTACACGCTGCAGCAGCTGGCGCACAACACGCGCGGGCTCCTGCGGGCGCTCGGGGTCGGCGGGGGGGAGAACGTGACCGTCGTCGGCCACTCGCTCGGCGGCATGACGGCGCTGCGATGGGCGCTGATGACGGACCCGGATCCTGACACCGACGCCGACGCCGACGCCGGCGCCGACACCGCGGCCGTCGGCGAACTGGTGGTGGTGAACCCGCTCGGGCTCGAGGACTGGCGCGCCCTCGGGGTGCCCTACCGCAGCGTGGACTCGCTGTACGCCTCGGAGGCCGCGAGCGACTACGCGTCGATCCGTTCGTACGAGCAGGCGACGTACTACGCGGGCACGTGGGACGACGCGTACGACGAGTGGGCGCGGATGCTCGCGGCGGTGTACGGGGGCAGCGAGGGCGCGGCCTTCGCCTTCGACCAGGCGCTCGTGACCGACATGATCCTGAGCGAC
This sequence comes from Xylaria sp. JS573, assembly GCA_000966885.1. Taxonomy (NCBI): domain Eukaryota; kingdom Fungi; phylum Ascomycota; class Sordariomycetes; order Xylariales; family Xylariaceae; genus Xylaria; species Xylaria sp. JS573. The sequence continues at coordinate 109,778 of JWIU01000040.1, read as the reverse complement.
CCCGTGGTGTACGAGTTCGGGTCGCTGCCCCCGCGCACGCTGCTGCTGATCGGCGAGCGCGACACCACGGCCATCGGCAGCCAGTGGAGCCCGCCCGAGGTCCGGGCCCGACTGGGGCACTACGACGTCCTGGGCGAGCGTGCGGCCGCGGCGATGCCGAATGCGGACCTGATCGAGTTCCCTGATCTGGGACATGCGCCGCATATCCAGGATGCTGACAGAGTGCATAAGGCTCTGTTGGAGTGGTTATCTAAATGACGTATATGGTGTAGTTAGGAGAGGTTTTTCTCCGATCCGTATCTTGCAATAGGTTAAAATGTGATAGTAAGGGGGCTTTTATCTTCCTGATGCATGCTGAAGCATATGTAAAACCCGCTCTAATATTCTGGTTTCAATATCAGAGACGGCACACTTCGATTGGCGTCTTCAGACGTGCCAACCCCTTTTCTTCAATGGGGCTAAAGGGTCTAGATATGTACATCCATATCCCTCTTCAGAGACAGTCTGATACGTAAAAAACCCAAGCTACGTCACTCCGTCTCTTTGTCTATCTAAGACAACCTTTCCCACGACCTTGAAGATGTTCCGAAAAACTCGAAGTCTCAAAGCAATTCCTTCCCAGCCTACCATGCAGAGCTCCCCCCTCCCACAGAAAACCCTCGCTCCTCCTCCTCCTCCTCCTCCTCCTCCTCTTCTTCTTCTTCTTCTTCCCCTGCCTTCTCTAAATCATGAACACAACCCCCAAAGAAGCCGCAACCGCGACCGACATGGAAGCAGCACGTAGAGGGCAAGGAAGCCGTGCCGGGTGTCGCTGCTACGCGGCAAAGCGGAAGGGCCTGGCTGAAGAGACGGAGAATATAAGGAAGCCGCAGAGGGAGCGGGGCCAGTGGCTGCACGAGGTAAAGGCGCGGATGGATGACTGAAGAACACCTAGTTCGGTGCGGCCATACCTAGATGATGATTGAAGTCGCGATGGGGAGTCAGTTGTGAGTCTACCTATCAGCGCCCCCGTTGCGAGGTAAAGGCAGGAGAGCGATGGTCTATGTGAACTAACAGATTCCACGCATTGATCGCATTCACCGCACCAGTCATCCATACATCCCCCCCCTCCCAAAGCGTTGGAAACAGTGATAAAGATTCAGTAGGCATGAGACACCCAACGCGTCCAGCAAAAGATCCCAGGTCGTTCTACCTAGCTATCAAAGCTTGCTAGTTAGGCTATTTTTTTATTTATGTATAACTGTAACGACTGACTGTCGGCCTAGGGCCTACCTAGGTAACAACTGTTGTGTCCCAAATGTGGATAAGTGACGAAGTGAATAAAACACCGCGGAGGTAGTAAATAAAGAGAGTGTGAGGCTCCCGGCATAAACGGCCAGGGCACTTTCCGACACGTAGGAAACCCCCACCCTAATTAGCTCCCAAGATGTTAGCAATCTGCCATATGATATCCCCTCGTGTTTCTCCCCCATCACACGACATCTAACCTGTACTGTTCCAAGTCGCCACCACCACCGCAATCATTACTCGTGCTTCATACCCGCCCAATCATCCGCCAACATTCCTACCATCCCCGCCGAGATGGGAGGTGGATCCGTACCAACCGTGAATAAGATGGTAGATATACAGGTCCATATGTGTTATGTGTAGTTTTGCATCGACTTTGATCTCGACCATAGGTAAGATCTGTTGCCGCCCCCCAGTATATATCCCCTCCGCTCCCCTCATCCCCTCAAATGCTCAGATGTAGAACATCGTATCCCTCAATCTCTCATGGATCTTTACATCGTCATCATTGGCACCTGCCTCGCTTTTTCCTGACACTCCTTCCCCTCCTTCCTCTCCGCCTTCCTCTTTACCGGAATCGCTCTCCACGCTGCTGTCGGTAACGGCGTCGTAGAGGCTGTTGCAGTAGGCGCGGGCGCGCTCGCACACGATGTCTGCGTAGTACGCGGGCGTGCATAGGGAGACGGAGCGGGTCGCGCGCCCATAGACGTAGCACATGCTCTGCGTCACGTCCTCGAGCGTGTCGGCCACGTTGCCTATGCCCCCGGGACGGTTTTGGGAGCGGAATATCTCGTCGTGCACCACGAAGTAGTGGCCAGGGCGGACCGCTCCCTGGATAGCGGCGTGGGCCTGCATGTTTGTTAGTCCGCCGGCCAGTTCCTGAACACTATGGAAAGGAGCGCGGGTTCAGGTAATAAGAGTAGGGGGAAAAGGCGTCTCGGGAAAGAAAGAGAAGGGGGGGCTAAGGTAATTTATCTGGAGTTTTCGTTTGCTGCGATGGAAAATGTGAGAAGACGAGTTGAAATAGACGCCAAACTGACCTGCAAATAGAAATCCCAATTTCTTGCCTCAGTGACCCCGCGGTCGACCACAGTCCCCGGGGGGCAATTAGACGAGTCCTGCGCTTTATCCATAGACGTTGGGTAGAAGCGTGTATGATGTCTCTTGCCCACAACCACAATTGTGATGCGGGGCAGCTTCTGCTTCTGCTCGGCGGCTGAATAGGTCTCCTTACATGCATCCCGAAGTAGCGGGAGCTCGTTCTCGATGACGAGCTTGTATTGGCCCTCGGAGACGCCGTCACGGTAGACAAGGATGTTTTCGGGGAGCCTAGAGTGCCTGCCCTTCGTCCTCCACAGCTCCAGGCGTGACTTGAGCATTTCCTTCAGCTTCGACACCATTTCCTGGCGAGCCTCAGTCTGGATCGATAACACCGCTGGCCACTGTCCAAAGTTGGTGTCGATGTTGGCGACCATGCCCGCAATGCTGGGCGCTTTGGAGCTCGATCCCGGCGACGGATGCGTGACGTCGAGGCCGACAACCATCGTTTTGTTCTCGCCCAATAGACGGAGTCTGGACGGATTCACTACATGGTTGTTCCCGCCTAGCTTCAGATTGATCTTCAGCGCAATGTTGCGACAATATTGGTCTAGGGGAGAGCCCGTCTTGGCCAACTTTGGGGCCACCGAGCAGACGGTGGCGAGACCATACTTGATATCGCAGAGGTGTTTGATGCGGTAGTATATCGGCATATTGCCTGCGGGAAGGACGATGAAGAGGAGCTTCAGTGAGGTCCCCGATGCTCCCTTAATCTCTGTTTCTAGTAAAGGGTCCTCTTGGCTGGTAAGTTTCACGTGCCTCCCTGCTTGAGGCCTACCGGCTTTGATGCCTACAGACCGCAGAACTTTGGTAAACTCGCTCAAGGTGTTCATAAAGTCGGAGGGTCGAGGGAATGGATTTTCAAACCCGGTAATCATTAAATATAGCCAACCCCATGGATCAAGCGTGCCAGCATTCGTAAAAGTCTGATCCATAGCATTCCAAGAGCCGGGAGCACTGCTTCTAGCGGTTTTAGTCCCGTACCTGACTTCAGGAGCAGCCAGTCGACGCCCAGGCACTGTGATCAAGCTCGGGGTGATAGAGGCGCCGAACCGGGTCTGATAACAGTTACTATGCGTCCATCAACACGACATCTTCGAGGGACCTACCAGTAGAGGGTTGCGCGAAGCACTCAGGCCGACCGTCGGCACGCCCTCCTCAACAATGGCCCTCGCATTTAGATAAGGCGCGTTCACAGCGAAATGTATCATAGCCTGGGTCTGCATCGGGTCAAGTTTGGTGCGGGCGTTTTGTCCAGGTAGGATTTCGCAGATCTCTGGTGGCAGGTATGTTGGATCAGCTCGTGTACCGACGTTGACTACCGGGAGCTGTGGTTGCTTGAGCCGAATCCCGTATTCTTGGGATTATGTTAGCAATATAGCGCCTGTGGAGAGGCCGTACTCACTCGTCTTGAAAAAGTCGAATACACTAATGTACTCGCCATTTCCCTTTGGCCCCTTTGCACCCTTGCCTCCTTTGCCCCCACCCGAATCCTCGAGCCAGAACTTGACACCTTCAGCTCCGGCGCCAAACTCAGTAACTTGGGGGCGGTGATCCGACTTCCCCGACTTGTGACCATCGTCACGGGAAGCAAGGCCGGTGATGGTTTTCTGTCGGATAATCACTTCACCCGCCTTGTTCTTCCTTACCTTCAGGTGAGTGGTCTTGATCTTGACTCGTCTCAAGAACTTTTCAAGGCGCCGCTTATCACGCGTACCAAATGCGTTCATAGCTATTTCTAGCCGTGTAGCCTCGTAGAATGCGCCGTAGCTAACATTAACATTGACCAAGATTCGTGCAGTTGCCGCACGAACGCTCGCAAAGAAGCCGCGGATAGCCTGTAGTCCGCTTCCAAGGGATATGGAGGCTGCGTTGGGGCTCAGTGAGAAGTTTTTGCTTGCACCGATTGTCGCCAAGTTTCCCGCCGACTTGGAGTAATGATTGAGAAATATATTGAAGGCTTGAATCATTATTTCCTTGTCTTCAAACACTGTTGGCAGATTTACGGAAGACAAATATTCAATGAAGTCTCGGACCGCCAGGGTGTTCGTGTACTGCAGTTTGACGTGGTAATGCCGAGCCCTCTCCGTGGGTTCATCTTCGCCGTCTGCGCGGTACACTATGTTGACAAGCGTCGGGTTATCAGGGAGTTTCTTGAGAGTCAGTAACACAGACTTGAAGTCGGTAGTGAGGTGGGCCTGTAGCTCTGAAAATGGAGGCTGTTCCAGCAGCAACTTCACGATGCGAGCCAACTTCATCCCAACGGCTGCAGGCTCAACCTCAATGCTATAGCGGTAGAGCACCAACTTTTTCTCCACCTCCATCTCAAAGTAGTTCGCCCACAGGATCACTGGGGAGCCTTGAGTGGCAAATTTTGGGCGTTGGGGGAAAGTGTCCTGGAGGCTGAGCCGGTTGAGGGTCAAGCCCGACAGTATGGCATCTTCTGCCTTTGCCACGGATGCATTTGGACTTGGGATATCCTTCCCTGTTCCACTGTAGGTCAAAGTTAGCGCTAACCTCGGCTTACTCAAGTTATGTCGTGGGCGACACTCACCGATGCACATCCTTCGGAAATTTCCCACCACGACCACCACGACCACCACGACCGCCGCCGCCACCGGCACCAGGGAAGCCACCACCACGTCCACCACCACGGCCTCCTCCGTATTCCCCTCCTCCGTATCCTCCACTACCTCCTCCTCCTCCTCCTCGACCTCCTCGGCCTCCTCGGCCGCCCCCTCTCATAGACATTATGGAAATTTACCTAGGTGATTAGTGAAAGATTGGGAGAGATGGAAGTGGAGTGAGGGTAGGTTGGGGCAAGATGTGAAGGATCCCACGCTTGTTGTCCCACTTGGCTGCATTCAGGGTTTATAAAGGGTGTGGTCGCTACCTAGACAAGCAAGACAAGGGGAATTAAACGTCGGCGATGCACTGGTTTTCCGGGCCCAAACAAATTTGTGCGTGTGTGTCAGTAGGTAGCTTGCAGTGCGTTGCCGCGTACCCAATGTCTACCCAGGGTAGGTAGGTAACCAGGCATCACCCAAACACAGCGTGCAGCCACGGTCGTCACTCACGGTGCCTGTTCAACGTGCACGGCGGTGGGCGGTGGGCGGTGGACTCGCTTCTTGATTAATTGCCAAGCGCGTCGAATCAATTGCAGCTATCACATCTCACATCCGCCGTGGGACAAAGCTGTGAGTGGCGTTCTGCATATGTAGGAAGCCCTGACAAGCCAATGAAACCGGCTCAGCCCAGCTCTGACTCATTCGGCGATGCTGCAGGGGAAATGTTGCACTTCTGCTAGGTTAGCAGAAGACGTTGGTGTGGCATACACGACGACCTGATTTACCTTCCATAGGTATCCGACTGGTAATGCCTGCCTGCCTATGTTGTAGTATGTTGTAGGTAGGTGCTTATAAGGGACTTAGGCCTGATTGCTGCTAAGGTTGCCGCTTGCCGTTTGCCCACACCTGTGAAACTTCTGCATTACGTCATATTGATGGTAGGTCTACTTGTATGGCGATAAGGCCTCAAGCCGAAACACGTCCAACCTGCTAGAAATAATTCGTAAATAACTACCTAAATAGGTATCTCCTGCCTAGAATGAGTCTTGATATTCAACAGTTGGAAAGGTTTCACAATAGCAGTATGGATAAATAGGAGGCAGCCACGTATACGGTTGTATATGGCGCAATGTTCAAAAGCACTACACACCCAAAGTCTTAGCCTACCTAATGGATGTGTGTCTAGTAGGAGGTAGCCATTGACGATCTGTCTCAGTCATGTTTACTTTATTGGAAAGTTTGAGAAATCAAAAGCTTGCCATACAGCCCTGTGCTAAACAATGCGTGGGCTACGTAGGTGGCTAGGTAGTTCTGGCAAGCATCAACGTATCCATTCAAACTGCCCAACCAGGTACGATTCCATTGCCATGCAATTACCAGCAACTCGGCAACTACGAGAATAAAGGCCGGTGGTTTCATACCTAGGCGGCCAGGCTTCGTACCTATATCGCCCAATACCTCAGGTACCTAGTTAGGTAGCTTCAACTCCTCGCACGTAGTCCGTACAGGAACCCGAGAGCCCCCGCATAAGATTGTTCCAGCTAGGTATCCCCAAATACCTAGTAGAGAGACGAAAAGGCTCTTCTGGTTCAGTAAACAGCTGCCACATGCTGGTTCTCGTACGCAAATAGCTCGCAACAGGTGGATTGATAGCTACCTGATGTTATGGATATCGAAAAGAATCATAACGCAGCTACCTACCTAGAAGGTAGGTAGTGCGGCGTGGGTGACTACTGGAAGCGCGTAGTAAATACCCCTGATGCGTGGGGTAGGGCTAATACCCCTGCGAGCCCGTCTTCTGCATCTGCAAGGGTGATAGGTAGGTACACGACGACCGATGCTTCGGTACCTAGAGACCGAGGCTCCGTGACCACAGGGCAGTCAAAGCCAAATGTAACTCGGAAATTCTCTTCATTCTCTTAGCACGTTTTGCACATATATCTTCATGCACCCCGGTGCCTACTACTAATGTCACAACATGTTCAATGGGAAGAGACGACCAGGCGCGGATCGAAGCAGTTTCGGAACTAGTGGCGGTGCATTAGAGAGAAAAGGACGTACGAAGTGGTGTACAGGCCGTTAAGGAGGGGAACATAATGAAATGGCGGAACACTGGAACACAAAGCATCCATTCCGAAAACAAGTTTGAGCAGGTGAGACCCCCCCTTTTCCAAAACCACAAGCCACAAAAGCGCTCTCTCCCGCCCTCCCACGCCACACCACTCGACGCCGCCCCCTCAGTCAGATCCCCGAGTCCTCCTGCAGCTGTCCCATGAGCGGATACAGGGCGGACCCCGCCCAGTTACCGCAGACGCGGCGGGTGTCGGCGAGGGCGCCGTTGTCGCCCGGGGCGTCGCCGGGGCGGACGAGGACCTGCAGCGCGAGCCCCGAGCTCGCGTGCCACGCGATGTGGCAGTGCAGCAGCCAGGCCCCCGGGTTGTCCGGGCGGAAGGCCACCGCCAGGAACCCGCCCCCGGGCAGCAGCGCCGTGTCGCGCCGCGGCGGGTTCTCGTAGCCGAACAGCGCCGGGCTCGTCGACGCGTCCCACGGCGACGTGTCCTGCGCGAGCACCACGAAGTCGCTGCCGTGTAGGTGGATCGGATGCGATCTGATGAGTCAGTGTGTGTGTGCGCTAGGTATGTATAGCAGAACAGAGGACCGGATCGGGATAGCTGGTGGGTGGGTAGGTAGGTAGGTAGGTAGGTAGGTAGGCAAGTACTCACATCCCGGGGAGGAGACTGGCGTCAATGATCAAGTAGACGAACCCTCGGCTATAGTCCTCTGCCCCCGTGCTAGTTAGTAACTCCCAAATAGCCGATTCGAGGTTGAGTGCGCGGCGTACCTGATATGACTGTATAGTTCGGGTTCCCCAAGGAGGCATTCATGTTCAGGATAGTCGGCTCGGCGAAATCGAGCCACATGGGCTGAGCCCCAACATACCAATGCCGATAGGGGAAGCCGGGCGGGCCCAGGCTCGTGTCGCTCTCATTCTGGAATGCCACGTGAAACGTGTCTTCCGTCACATTGTTCTGCGGGTGCAGGTCGACGCACCAAGGCACGATGGGGTTGAGAAGGCTCGGGTCGACGTCGGCGCAGGTGGCGGTTTCGTTCTGCCTCGGGGCCTGCGGTATGTCTGTGCTTGTGGAATTGTATCTGAGGATGGCGGTCCTTTCATCTGGGGAGTTTGGAGGGGCAGCGAAGGCAGAGCACCCAGCAGTAGGATCAGCAGGTGTAGTACGTATCCAGTATTCACCATCTGGCTGATCTGTCTGGTTCTTAGTTTCCACGATTACCGTATACCGTTGTCCTGTTCCCCGATGTTAGAATTGCTAGTGTGACGCGGATGATTATATATACCAATGCCAATAAAGAGCGACGACACAGTGACCGGTTCCACAGCCACCAAGTCATTCGCAACGACAGTCAAGTTATGGTCGTCGATCGAGAATACGAAGTTCGTTCCTATTCCGCCATTGATGAGCTTGAGTAGATGCTTCTTCCCGGGAGTAACAGTCGTCTCGTAGTATGAGCCGCTGTCATTGTAGTGCCCTTGCCCATTCACGACAATGCTGTCGGATGGCACGCCAGCCCCAAGCATTTCGGTCCTGTAAGCTAGATATGCTGTATCGTGTACCCAATCCGAGATCATCAATGGGCCAAGGTCAATGTCCCAGTTAGCACTGTTCGGTCCGTGGATAACCAGAGGAGCTGCAACACCATCGGGGTACTGATATATGGTCAGTATAGGGCCATGGTATATGTTCCGTATATCCTTACCTGAAGCGAATAGTGGCTGTGATACCAACTATGTCCGTACTGGCGGGCAGTGAAGTTGTAGGTAAACGTGTCGTTCGGTGAGATAGGGCATTGAGTAACACCGTTCACGCCGTCCATCTCGTTTGAACCGAGCTGCCTAATACCGTGCCAGTGTATGGCAGTTCCGTTGTCTTCACGTCGATTTGTGACATGAACAACTATCTGGTCACCCCAACATGCTTCTAAGGTTGGCCCGGGATAGGTTCCATTGATGTACTTGCCAAGGGTTTTTGGAAACCCATCAGGGGAGACCTAGGTTGGTTTAGTAAAGGGGCTGGCCTGAGAAGATAACGTTGTCTCCTACTTACATCAGGGTTCTCGTCGATTTCGATCCAATACTATCCCTATCAGCACCCGTTGAGTGTAGAACACAACATCCAACATACCTCTCGCGTTACGCCGACAGGATAGTAGTCCTCGTCTATATGTGGGTCAGTTTAAGGCTCCATCGCTGTGGCATGAAATGTTCGTACAGTTGGTGCGGACGTCATATTGTGTGAACTCCGGCTGCGGCTCGTTCGGGTCTCTAATCCAGCAATCCCTCGAATCCTCGGCGTTACAGAACTCCCATCCTTGTGCTTCTAGCTCGGGATATTCGCAGGTAATCGGTGAAGCATACGCGTGCGGTACATTGGGGAGTTGAGTGTTATGGTCTGGTGGAGTCAGGGGCCTTTGCGAATTATCGAGACCTAGAAAAGGAGAGAAGGTATCAAGCTGTGTGACATGGACCACGAATTCAACGGTTGCTTTAAGCCACCCCATTTTCAAGGAGTTGTCCCTAAGGTATAGTATGAGGAGGGAGTTTACTTAGAAACATCATGCCTTCGCTCAAGGACGTATTCTTAGATCTTATACTTAGAGTCTCGTACTCAGAAGGATTGATAATACTGTGGAGTCTTAATATACTGGCCGTTAGACTGATAGCTATACCTTTTCTAGCTCCATTCACGCCAAAGCAGATGATGGCGGTCCTCCCGAAGCCGTCCATGACTATCATTGGTGTGTCCCCAACCACTACGCCTCAAGCCTAAGGGGGCTTATTCTCGTGACTAATAATAGTGGCGTGGGATCAAAATCGTTCGCATACGGCGTTATTAAAGGAATCAGCTAAAACTCAACATGGAAGTGGAGATTCGTGATTTGATTCCCAAGAGGCGATCCAGTACGGATTAGATGGAAGTAAACATGCTGCTGTGATTGAGTGCCCTAAGCGACTCAGACGAATAGCCTTGGGCAATTGTGAAGCTAAGCGGACTGCAGCAACAACTGATGGTATCACGAAAATACTGACTAATTCAACGCTCATTCACTATTGCTTAAATCTCAAATCCAGACTCTTTGTAGGCTATGTCCTTGGAATCTCGGAGAACTACGGCATTCCGATATTTACAGTCAGATAAAAAAGAAAAATACGATGTCAGCATGAATCGCACGTTATAACCACTTATTAACCGGTGTACGTGACCTTGTGCTCCCTGTGTTACTTGACCTAGTCTTCCTTGTGTGATCCGAGATGTCAACTGCGGGCTGGACAGGCTCGGCAATATCCAATCAGTGTATGCCTATCATACTAGGGTCTCTTGTGACTAGATAATCATGTAGCGGCTTATAAGAGGATACAGGGCCAAGGCCCCGGTTTCGCTTGTGTAACAGGAGATGGTGGGTAATGGTGGTCAGCCAAAACGCCATAAACGTGGCTCATAGAGGAATCTAGATCTAGGTAGTACCTAACATTCTCGTAGGGCTCAGCTGGGTTTTCTCGTGTATGCGCCGTTGATCCGATCCTTGTATGACGAACTGGATCGAAAGGTTGACAGCGAGCTTCGGGCGTCAGGTATTATCTTCACAGTTGCTAGTGCTTAGAAGGAGGCGATCAGGCCCATATCATAATCTCGGAGGTGAAGAGTCACATGTAATCTAAAATCAAGAATGGTTTTCGCGCCGTAAAACTGGAGTTGACTTATTGAAAAACCAGTTTGAATTTACAACTCCTATGAAGCGACAATTACTAACATAAAAGGGGGTTGAGCCTGGGTCCATGATATCTTTGTGACTACCACCATTCTCTCTATCTATGCTGACGGCCGATGGGAAGGTAAATATGAAGTTTAGCTGCCACGTTACCTACTATAGATACCCGGTCTCTATGTCGATGGTGGCCGTGGGCACGGCGATGAAGATTCATAGAAACTGGACAAAAGGACTTGATAATTAGCCCTGGCTTCGAAGACAAAAGATCGAAGCATTCGACATGTCACATTCAAGCTTACAGTCTCTCAGCTCGATATCTAGCACATCGATCACTTAGAAACCAACCAATCTGGGAGGACATAGGTAATAGTCGGTATCGAGCTACCTGTTAGCGTGTTGAAGTAGATAGGTCGTCTGAGCCAACGGATGCCCACCAATAACGAATACCGTGTCTACCCAGCCAAAGAACATCTAGGAGAAGCAGCCCCGGTCACTTTGTTTGACTCATTGCCTCAACGGAATCCTCGAAGCCCTTTCTATGCCCAGAAGCGTGCTTGAATATCGCGGTAAGGACGGTCATGGCCATGACAAAGACATTTCTAAACACAAGGATAACATTTCACTAGAGTACCTTGAAGCGAGAATGTATCAGGTAGAACAGTGTGGGACTTACATGTAGGCCTGGATACTCACCTATTGAGGAGGGATATATGAATGAGAGGTCAGGGACGTACCTAGAGCTACATCAGGTTTCTGTAATCGGTTCCTACTAGATTGCCTAGCGACAGATAACCTTGGCACTCTCGTTTATTCTCTTTCAGGTCGGTGTTTGAAAATCTTCACTTGGCTTCAATGGCCAGGTAACACCTCGCTTTCTGCATGGCCGCCGAAAGGAAGCACTAGCTCAACGGCTCAGCTTCGCTTATGGTTTCGCTCTCGGAGAATATGGATATCATTTCAATTGGACTGATAAAGGGGCTGCTGATGTGGCGCGATGCCGACTTTGTCACTCGACCTGCTGCCGCGTAAACTTGCCACACCTTCACTGAGCACGACAGATAGCCGCCTACGTCATGATGGTGGCGCTCGAGGTTTCAAGTTTACATAGCTCTCGTCAGAAACAGCAAAACGAGACATTATCGCTCCTAGTTCGCATGCGCTAGAACAATCCTGCACTTATACGATTTCTCCGGTTGTCCACTCCACGCCCAAGATGAGTTAACTATGCAAATAATACTAGCGTTGGTAGGAACCGTACCCACCCGTACATACCAAACAATTCCTAGGTTTCTACACCTTATCACCTAGATGTCTTAATGTTTCTGATTCAGTGTGGCCTACACGCAGCGGGTGCCGCCGGAAGCCGCTGGAAGGAAAGTGGGGCCCGGACAGAAGACTATCGGCGCCGAGCATTTTGCCTGCCAGCAGCACGCGCCACCGCCGGCCCGCCCTAGATATCTACCTACTAGGTAGCATGGCCCGGGAATTCGGCATCCAGTAAGATTGCACCACTTCATCACACAATCCCCCTTATTACCTACCTACCTCTCCCTCCCTTCCCTTCCCTTCCCTTTGTTTCTTCACATATATAAACGCGGCGCGTGCGCATGCATGCGCACCCCAACACGTGACATAAACAAGAGGGAATCTCCATGCCTGGTAGGTAGGTAGTTGTACCTACGCCCCCCCCCCCTCAGAACGAAACACGGCACAGGGTCCGGACAGGGTCCGGGGTAGTTAATTACATGTGCTTTTTTCCTCCTTCCCCTTTCCTTATCTACATAGGTAACTAAGACGGATACCCAAACACGGTTTGTGTACGAGGTAGGTACCTAGGTAGGTATTCACGAGGTATTTCCCTCAGGGCATCATCCAAGGGCATGTACGTTTGCATGACGTCCATGCCTAGGTAAGCAGCCTGGCAATTATAATACCTACCAGGCACCTAATAAGCAATCTCTCAATATTAGGTATGTATGTGGTCTGGAGTAGGTAGGTAGGTAGGTAGGTGGGTAGGATAGCCGCCCACATGCACGTCACCCAAACACACGGCACGCGGCGACAAACACGGCACGCACAGAGCACAAACACGTGGTGGTGGTGGTGGTGCTGTCGTGTCGCTGCGGGCGCCGTGCGAGCTGGGGTAATAAGGTAAAAAGATGAGCTAGGTACCTACCTGAGGTATGGCAAAAAGGCCCAGACTATGCAAACATACAATCGTGGGGTAGGTAGGTAGGTAGGTAGATACGTAGAGATAGGTCCGGAGAGAAGACATAGGGGATGACGTGTCGGGGAAGACTTCTACCAGAGATACATAGGATGAGATAGGTTCGACACCTATCAGCGCTAGACGGTTCTTCATCCTTTGGCTTCTCTCGTAGGTAGTGAGAGACCAACCACGCTGTCAAGGGACTACTAGCCCCGCTTCTGTTTTCGGACGGGGCTGGGGTAGGGAGCTGGGGTTTTACCTAAGTTAGGGTTTAAGTACCTACGGCTGCGGTTGGTTCTTTCGTTGGTGAGTTGTCGGTTGTTGAGTCTATAATGACGATGGATGTGTTGATTTGAGAGTCAAGGACTGGTACAGTACAAGGCATCTCGTCTGCATGTGTATATATAGCCAGGCCATCCGCCTCTCATAGTAGTAGCTGAACTGATGAATCAAAGCCTCATGAACCCTATATTCACATAGGATGCGCCCCGCACCACACGCCTGGATGGACTGGACGGGACAGGCGTCAAGGATCAGGGCTTGAGCCCCGAACAACCCGTGGTATGCGCCCTAACGTGCTACCTATGTACATGATGAGAGTTACATACATTTCACGGGGAGGCGCAAGCCTAGGCGGGAACAAGAGAGGGGATCGATCACACACGTGGGCGTGCGTGCCACGACGTCGAGTTTCATTTTTTTGCAGTCGGTGTGGGGGTCACGATAGTTACGTAGGTAATGAAGAAAAACACCCTTAAAAACAGCGTTAAGAATCATTGCTCAGTTAACTATGAAAGTGAGCTACCGCAATTTTTTTTCTTTTATATGGTATTAATACAACGGGGGGTATACGCGAACGGTGTCCTAACGAGAGGATTCCCGGACTTTAGATATGAAACATAGATAGCTCTTCCCAGCATAACCCATTCCTGGCATCATTCCTAGCTTCGTTCCCCATTACCCGGCCGGTACCGGCGAGCACGCGGCTTACCGCACACGGACCGCACGCATTACATACATGCATGCATGCATGCATTCTTACAGCGAGAGCTTCTTATCCGAGCTGTAAACGGGGCTGTCGTGGCGGACGGTCCGGGGGCGGGCCACCTCATCGTTCTCGTCCTGGTAGAGGGGCTCGAGGACGGCGGACCTCTGGAAGAAGACGTAGCGCTTGAACCACCAGGGCATGGCCTTGGTGACCTGGTAGCTGGCGAACTTGCCGTTCGGGACGGCGAAGATGTAGTCGAGCTCCTCGAGCGTGCGCTGCTTGGTCTCGGGCACGAGGAAGAAGATCATGATGAAGGCGACCAGGTTGAACCCGGCGTACAGGCCGAAGGCTCCGACGGTGTGAAGCTGGTGGATAATGAAGGGGAAGGTGATGCTGAGAACGGCGGCCCAGAACAGGCACGTGGCGACGGCGAAACCCATGCCGACTTCACGGTGGGACAGGGGATAGACCTCGGCACTGTAGGTGAAGGGCACGGGACCTTCACCGGGAGAGTAGAAAGCGCCGAACAGGAAGACAAACAATGCGACCAGTGCCGTCCGTGTAGTACCCATCGGCAGCAAGGTGCATAGCCCTGCGGCGAGCAGGGTCCACATCATCTGAGGGAAGGTGAAGAGCAGAAGCGATCGCCGTCCGAACGTATCGATGGTCCAGAATGCCGGGAAAGCGAAAAGCCAGTTAACGAGACCAAAGCCGAATGAGCAGATCATGGCATTGAATTCGTCGTATCCAGAGTCCACAAACACTGTCGTCGAGTAGAAGGCGATAATGTTGATGCCGCACATCTGCTGCGCGATCATAACGGTGAAGGCGGCGATGTTGGCCCGTCTTACACGAGGGATGGTGAACAGCTGGGTGAAACGAGTGAGGTAGTTGCTCTTCTTCAGGATCTCGATCTCGACGGACAACTGGGCGTGGATATAGTAAAGGTCACGGGCGACCTGGATCGGGTGGTGTCGTAGTCTGACCATAGAATTCCAGGCCTTGGCATAGCGCTAATACAACTGATCAGTATCTTGTCCCGCTGACCTTATTCACAAACAATAGAACATACGTTCTTCTTCATCAACCATCGCGGACTCTCCGGGCAGAAGTAGATCAAGCAGACCAGGGGGACAGCCGGGATGAACGGGGCACCCAACATCAGTCTCCAGTTCAGCGGGTGGTAGAACACGGCAAGGTTGACAGCGGTTCCGAGCATGATACCGAAAGCGGTCCACATTTGCCAGGACATGACCAGAGCACCACGAACAGAAGCTGGAGCGTTTTCGGCGGCGTAGACGGGCACTGCAACATGTTAGACGTTATGACTGTAATCACCGGATATTGAGCAGTTACGGACCCGTTGATGCCTTAATACCCATTCCAATACCCATCAGCAATCGGCAGGCCAACTGTTGCTCCCATGTGTGACAGAATGCAGAACCGATGACAGGCCAGAGACAGAAATGTCCCGAGGCAAAGATAACACCTGAGTCGGTTTAGCATATTGTCCCACATACACGTGCTGTTGCTCAAGTCCTACCTCGACGTCCGATCCAGTTATTGATGGGATCCGACAACCAGCAACCAATGAAAGCACTTCCAATGTAGGGTCCAGAGTTGACCAGACCGACAAGCTTGAATTCCTAGTCAGTCCTATCGCATAACGCAAGCGACCACAACAGCACTTACAATAGTGTCCCTTGTAGTATCACCACCGATGCCGTAATACTTAGGAAAGAAGATATTGGCACCATTGCTTCCGGTCTGGTCCCAACCCTGGACGGCAGCGCCGATAGAGCAAGTTGCAATAGTCAGGATTAGTCGCCAAGGCAAGTGCCACCGATGCAAGGTCTCGTTCCGGATAGCTGTCTTCTCCGCCTCGTCAAGGGCCTCCTCGCCATCAAGGTCTTCATAGTCGTGGGGGTTCTGAGCAATAAGTGCACCCTTACGAAGCAGAGGGATGTGTTCGACAAGACCTTTCTCCTGGGCGAAGGCCTCGACATCGCGCATCAGCTGTTCGCGGGAAATGCCTTTAAGAGGGTTCTTGATCCTACGCGGTATCTCACGTCAACCACGCGACTCGAGCGAACGAGTAGGAAGCACCTATGTGTCACGGTCCTCCTATGCGCCGTGTGAGGATAATTGAAAATACTTACTTGGCTTCGAGGTTGTCATTGAGATCAACATGTTCAGCAACACCGACACCCTTCTCCAGGGAGTCACCCCTAACACCCCGGGGCTCAATGCTGTGACGATGTTAGATGCGCAATCTTGATAAGCCATCCCCAAAAGGGTCAACTTACACATCAATTTGAGGTTTGGACGCCATGGTTAGATCGTAAAAGGGCAGATTCGGCGGATCACGTAACGGCGTCTAAGGTGGCGGAAGGGTATTTATAGACGGCCGCTGGTAACCCTATCAACGGGAATATGAGGCGAATTCGGTCGGTCACCGGACGACTCCAAGCCTTGCCGAAAGAGAGTGGACAAAGCGGGAGGCGGACAGGTTCGAAACGAGCAAGAGTGTGACAGGACAGTTCCCGAGACTTATATGCAAGACAAGAAGGCCTACTCCCATTGGGGGTACGTACCCTAACGAAAGCTGAAGATCGCAATCCACTCCGACATCCCCAGACGGACTGGGACCCCCATGCAGCCCATGATCCCCCACCATTCACCACGATTGCTCCCAAGCCTTGTGTTGGGGCCATCCTAGGATGGGCAAATGACGCTGGCACTAGGATTCACAGTCCCGGTAACCAAACACGGCCAGGCTTGCAAAGACCCCTGCAGCGAGGAGCAGTGGCAAAAGCTGGAGAGTGCTGGGCGGCCAGAGCAACAAGTACGTTTGCCAAGGTGCTATGTACGCAGTATCTCCACCAGCAAGTTGTCTTGGCAAAAAGACGAAGGCAGGCAGGCAGGCAGGCAGGCAAGGCAAAAAAGATACAGACCAACAGCAAGACTATTGCAAGTGCGGCTAGTGGCAGTTGAAAGCCAAGTACCGCCGTACATAATCCCTGTCTGACCATCAGCTGACCGGGATGTCTGCCCATGGCCCATGGTACATAGGTAGTCCTCAGTACATCCCCTCGCCGACGAATAGTCGGCCTGTCCGAGACCACTTTGCTCCGAGAGCCTCGTCGCGGGCTGCAAGCAATTGTTGGAAATGTCAGCCCGAGATACGTCGACAATCCCCGGAACGGGACACTGATTGGGCGGCCTGGCAAGCCACGGCGGAATGCGAGGCGGGCGCTACTAGCGAACTAACTATCGCGTTTGGGAATAGTCAGCCTGCGTATTTCGTGGCTTGCGGCTCTGGTATGGATTGGTCTGAGACTTCTGCGGCGGTGGTCGAGCGCGTCTGAATCACGCACACGCACACCGGCGGGCTGAAAGCGGGAGGAGGTATCGAAGGATCACTTGCGATAATCTACCCGTCCATCAAGCCGTCCACACCCAGTCAGTGAGTAGGTATGGTCCAGGGAGGTTGCACGTACGACTGGTTCGCGGCGAGGCCTGTCAAGCCCGTGTCCTATGCCATAGCGATCCTTCATCTGCACCAGGGTATCGCATCTGCGTATGCACCATGTAGGTATCCATCCCAGCATCCGTTCATGGCGCGCAAATCAAGGAAGATAGAAAGATAGCCAGCCATCAGTGCGGGGGGTCACTTAACTCATTGCGTACTAACCTTGCAGCCCTGGACCGTTCTGAGACGTTGGCCACGAGGCGTATCTACTTGTATTTTCCAACATCACCTACCCGGGTTAGGCGCTTCTCTATGGGCCTCACCTAGATACCGCACCTCTCACACACCGTCCGCCCCCTTCCATCCGGTCCTATGCTTGTAGCAGGCGGCATTACCAAGCTACCGTATTGTGGGTGGGCTGTCAGAAGGCGCTGGAACTGGGAACTGGGGCGGTGGTCCGCGTGTTGGTATTGTGATTGTTGTCATCTCGGCCTTGCAAGGTAGTTGTGGGAGTCTTGGGCAGTCTTGGGGCAGTCGAGGCAAACGGAGTTATTACGAACTTGGGAGCCCCACCCGCCAACCCTCTAAGCGATGATAGGAGGCATCCTCATTGGACAACTCCGCTCGCACTAGACTGAGCTAGCAAGTAATCTGTACCCAGGTACATCTGTACCTAGATACCTTACTAATCCCCCGCCAAAAGAGTGGGTGGCGCCACAGTATTAACTCGCAAGCGGCTGTCTCTCCCCCAGATACCCAGAATTTCCCCAAGCTTTTCCGGCCTCATGAGGTTAGTGGGTTGCATCGCCAGACAACCGGATGGACTAGAACACGCTCGTGTCGGCGAATGTTTGCGGTCACCACCCACGTGATTGATTACCTACTAGTAGGCAGCTCTAATAGAATGGAAGCGGCTTCGATTGGCCTATCCAGGCACCATCCCTGGCATCAGCGATCCGATAGAATCTCGGCCTGTGGTGCTTTTGCGTTACCTAATGCCATGAGCCCGAGATACTACCTACCGGGGTGGTCGTTTCATTTTTAGATAGCAGCCCGCAGCGAAAAGAAAGCAGGTGCCTACATACCCAGTACAAACTACGTAGGTGGCCCTATGGCCATGCAGGCTGTATTCAATTGCCTACGCCATGGGGGCCATGGGGGGCTCTGGGGCTCTTGTTTGTGCATAGTAGGTAGGTAGGTGGTATGCTGGCAGGGTAAGGCTCCTCATCTCTTCATCTCTTCATAGGTATGCAGCATCAGTCGGTACCGATGCGCTGATCACCCTGAGAAAAGGATTGCGAGATCGTGGAGGCAGGGAAGGCGGGCGATACCTAGTACGACGCTGCTACGTACGCTGCACAATACTAAAATAAGCACATGTAGCACTCACTGTAGGTAGCTAGCTCTGCCCTATCCCGGGTCGTGCAGTGTCGTGTATGTTGCAAATCTTTTCCCCTCACGCCGTCGAGGAGCAAATTGAGGATCAAAAGTCAACCTCGGGAGTGTCGCGCGGAGCTGCGGAGCAAATCCATTCCAAGTGTTCAAGGTTACCTACATACGTAGTAGGTACCTAGTTGGCACGGCCAAGTTCAAACACGCCCGCTGACAGGGCACGGAGAGGCCATAAGGCCATGTGTCGGACGAGATTTCCATAATCGGGATTAGGACGTTTCTAGCCTGTGCCCAGTACATGTGGATGGGTACCTAGACAAGCCGACAGGCAGTGTCTTTCTTGTGTGCGGGAACGGATTGATGTTTCGATGCATGTAGGTAGGGTGTTCTCTCACGTCCGGTACCATGCACATGTCAATGTTCGCATTTCATACTGATGTATGTATGTAGAGATAGGTAGTCTGTCAGGCTGTCGCCCGTTTTCGGGCTCAAATACAACATATGCTTATTGGCTACCATGGGTGTTGACTGTACATCAGTATTCATCTGAATCCTTCAATTAAGGGGCCCTGCGAAATGCCGGATGGGCAAGGTGCTGTAAATAGAAATCCCTATTTCAGATTTCCCTTCCAGAGCTACGATCGATCCAAGGAGACATACATTCACATATTGGAGCCGTTGTTGTAACTCAGGATCTCAACCGGATCGACAAAGGGCACATGACTCTCCACGATTCCAATTGCCCGGGTCGAAGGTGTCGTACTGACCACTACCCCCCTCCACATTATTCAGTGGGCAGATGGGCCTCTCTCCATACTCTCTCCATACTCTCTCCGCATTGTGCTGGAGTGGGCTTCGGCTACTGGGCACAGCTAGAGCAGGTAGTCATGAGAGTAGTTAGGTTCGATTCCTTTCAGCGCTATTGGTATTACTCGCCTGGCTCATCTGGCACCCCTTTCCAATGCCCCAAGATACTAGCTACTGCTACCTATCTAGGTTATCACAAGCAACCCGCGCGCAAACCATCTACGCCAATGGGAATTCGGGATCCTACCTCATACCACCCTCCAAGATGGCCCACCTGGGCAGTTGGTAATGACAACCGCGCATGTAATTTGTGTCTAACTTCCAAAGCCCTACGCGTCGGTGAGCAAATCGGACGTAGCCTTGTCGAGAATGCCTACATCCACCCATACCTGTTTCTTGCTTCGCATGCAGCAAGGCATACTATAGTAGAGCACATGCATTAGGTAGGTAATTCGTAGCTGCAATGGGATGGGATGGGATGGGGGGGGCGGAATTCGACATGCTGATTGCCAGGTACCTATCTAGTTGTAAAACACATACATAGTAATAGAACAAATCTGTGCAGGTACATGTACGTTCTTGGCTTACCTATCCCCCAGTCTTGTCTGCCTGGTGAAGCCAAGATTAAGCGAACCAATGAAGGGGCCGCCAGTACTTCGGCGGAGGATGTGATCACCAATTGAGACCCTTCCCAGGAAACTTCCAAGTCTTCCTTCAGTGTTGGTGGCTTTTCCAAAAGCTTCCGCTCGTGCACATTATGACATAGGGGTGGCTGTCTTCGTTGTCTCCTCGGTCACAAAAGCGTCATGGTGCCGCTCTCGTTGGGAATCTGGGGATTTCCTCTTCGTCAACTCTTTGATATCCGATCTGTCTGCCTATCGTGCCCTTTGCTTCCCACGACCCGACCCCTTGCTTTCTCCACTCCACCAACATGGCAACCATCGACGTCTACTCGCGTGGCAGAGAGGCAGCAGTCCCAGATCTTCTCCTCTTTTTAGAATTCCAGATCGTCTGCCATCTTGCCCCGCAACTTTCCCCGGATGTGTTTTTCTTTTTTTCGTCGACGGGCTGGCCCATGCAAGAGACGGTCGCACGCGAGCGGTCCGGTGGCAAAGCCCCCCTTGATCCTTCGTCGGCACTACTGCACGACTTTTGGAAGTAGCTTCAGGGAGGCCTCGGCTAGACGATTTGAGGATCGTTAGGATAATTCTAGGCGTTTGCCCCCCAAACGCTTTTACCTCATGCCAACCTAGACTTCCCATCACCACCTGACCGTCCTTATTCCCAAGTCTGAGAAATTGCTTTCTCGAAACGTTGACCGACACGAGGCAATGTGTAACGACTCTAGGCATCATCGGCTTCAAGCATCGGGGGCCTGAAATGACAGGATAGTTGCGAGCATCTTAGTATTCACAAACAACAGCATCCGACCCCAACTCCAGCTCTCACGTATGTTGGAAGGCCCATACATCTAAGGGATCTCAGCTGTACCATCTTCACCGAGCCTTTCCTTCTTATTACGGGTAGTGGCATTCGATCGGTGGCTCGCCAATCATGCTGTGCTATTTTCGTACCTAGATTCGGATAACATGAACGTCAATAGAACGACAACACGAGCTCAGGGAAGTAACCATCATCGCGAGACCCTGCGGCATTGTACTCGTGGTCAAGATGCATCTACGTATTTCGTTGTGGTTTCCATTTAGACAGCCTATCAAGCATTCCGGTAGGCCCCTGAGTCTCCAAACCGCGCCGTTGGCGCGCCTTCGTATTCTCGACAGGGGTGAGCCCTTCATGGCAATGCAGTTTGAAGGGGTGCCTCACCGCATGCAGAAGATTTTTCACGATAATATTCGGTGTCCGTAGCATTAACCACGCTATTAAAAACTTAACCAAAGCGCCAGGAAACAGGAACGTGCGCTTCCGCTAAGAGACATAGATAACGGTTCGACCCTGGATTCAGTTCGCTAATGTCTCTGCTCATAACGTACTGACACTATGGCTCCTCACATCAAGTGCATGAGCTTTGCCACCGAACGGCTCGTACGGAAGCAAGGAGGCTGGACGGAAGACCTTGTATGATACGTGTTAGACGCCAGTTCAGATGAAAAAGGGGGTGATTGATCACTACCATCAGGCTCGGTCTCCCGAATTCCTAAAGAGCCACACGAGATTATTCTTTTCTAGATCCACGTAGTTTACATGACTGTTTAAGGACGGCTTGGATTACAAGTTGGATCTGTCTATTACATTTCATATCGAAACTTGAGTTGCTAAACCTACGGCAAGAGACTAACGAGGGTATGTCTTCCAATAGAGAGTGTATCGTATTGAATTCTACTGCTGTAAAAAGTCCAATAAGTATGTGTGTTCTCGTTCCAGTTCCTCGCCAAACCCCCCAGGATTGGCTGGAGAGTGCTTTCGGCACCATTAATTACCTTGAGTACGCTCTCAGAAGCAATACTACTAGCCTAGCCCCCTTCTAACTAGACATATGGGTAACCGATCGACCGAAACCGCACCTCCCCCAAATAATACAGACTCGAAGCATTCCTTCAAACCATCTCCTCGGGCGGCACGCCCTTCATCATCCGCAGCATCATCTCGCCGCCGTCCTCGCGGAAGCAGACCTCCATCGACGCGGCGGTGTCGCGGGCGTCCCTGCTCGAGCGCTCGAACATGCCCCTCTCGTACTCGGCCAGCACCTTGGCCAGCGCCTCCCCCACTTCCTCCTCCTCCCCCTCCTCCTCCTCCTCCTTTCTCTCCCGGACGAACCCGACGATCCCCAGCGCCAGCTCGAGCGCGTCCATCAGGGCGACGTTGACGCCGGCGCCCGCGAACGGCGTCATCAGGTGCGCCGCGTCGCCGAGCACCGAGACGCCCGCCCGCGGCGCCCACCGCAGGCCCGCCGGCAGCATGTACAGGGGCCTCAGGACGGGCTGGTCCCCGAGCGCGAGCGCCGCCTCGCGGACCGCGGGCGCCCAGCCGGGGAAGTTGTGCTCGACGAAGCGGCGGCGGGTCGCGGGGTCCGTCCAGTCGACGACCTCCTCTCTATCGTCTTCTGCTTCTAGCCCTAGCATCGCCCGCGCGGACGGCGGCGCCGCCGCCCCCGGCACGCGCACGCACGCGAAGCAGCGGGCGCTCCCGCCGTCGCCGTGGCGCTGCCACAGCAGCGCGCGGTCGCGGTCGAAGACGCGGCACGAGCCCTCGCCGACGAAGCTCGCGAGGCTGCCGTCCCCGTCCCCGTCCCCGTTCCCCTCGCCTCCACCTCCACCTCCACCTCCACCCCCGGCGTCGAACTTGACGGCCTCGATGTCCGTCGTCCACGTGTCGAGCGCGCACACGCCCGAGAAGAGCGGGCGGGCGTCGGTCAGCAGCGGGCGCACGCGCGACCAGGCGCCGTCGGCGCCGAGGACGAGGTCGTAGTGGGTCGCTGTCTGCTCCTCGGCGTCGGTATCTGTACCGGTCTCGGTGTTCGCGCTGTTGTCCGCGTCGTCGTGGTACTGGGGGAGGAGCCTGAGCCGCCACCGCCGCGTCCCCGCCACCGGCTCGATGTCGGCGACGCCGCGGCCCCAGCGCACGGCACCGGCCGGCAGGCTGTCGAGGAGCAGGGCGCGGAGGGCGCGGCGGTCGATCTCGGGGCGTCCGTGGTCGAAGCCGGTCGCCTCCGCTTTCCCACCTCCGTCTCCGTCCCCCTCCTTCTCCACGCCCCCATCCCCTTCCTCGCCCCCTCCCACTGGCTTTTGCGCCCCGGCCTCGGCCTCAGCCGCGGCCTCCGCGCCCTCGTCGAGCAGCACAGTCCCGTCCTTGGTCAGGACGCGCGTGGCCTCGCGCTCGGGCTGCACGAGCGCGCGGAAGCGGTCCAGCAGGCCCGCGGCCGCGAGGGCGCGCTGTCCGGAGCCGGCGTGGATGTCGAGGGTGCCGCCCTGCTGCGAGGCGCCGCGCGCCGTCGCGCTGCCGTCGCGCTCGAAGACGGTGCTGGCGATGCCGTGGCGGTGCAGGATGCTGGCGAGGGTCAGGCCGGCGGGCCCGGCGCCGATGATGGCGATTTTAGGCGTTGGCGATGGTGGTGGTGTTTTCGTGGTAGACATGGGAGAAAGTTTTTGATGCTAATACCTAGTATCGACCTAGTGATGTATGATAAGAACCGAGGCTCTTCGCATAGATAGTGACGAATTTAGTGATTCGGGGGCGCAGTGTGCGGGGGATGCTTGATAGAGTGCAGAGATAGCCGATGGACCAAGGACTCCCTCTTGAAGAGAAGAGGTTGCGCTCTTGATATACCTATTCAAGAGATAGGCATGGGTACGGCTCGCGCTATTCTCTAACCTGTTCACCTAGGCACTTTCGGAAAAGCGATTTAGTAGTCATCCAATGCATTAATCGTCTAATCCATAGCCTCCGCTTTCTCTACCCATACCTGCTCTTCTGCCTGGTCCTCTGCGGCGGCCGAGTCACTAGCGGATGCCATCTCCAGAGGACTCTGAGGCCCGATCAACAATTTTCGGCCAGAAAGAACCCCATATTAGAGTGACCCTCGGGAATAGTATTGAACGCAGTTATGCTCGGAGGTCTTTGTCGACCGAACCGGCGTCGTGCTGAGCTGGGCTGTTGGGTCGGGTCCGATCGTCTCCCGTGGCGGTGTCCAGTTTGCGGCTCGGGACCGAGCGCCCCGAACCGGGTCCACTACCAAAACTCCATATCTCCCATCTTCGTTGGACAGCTATATACCGAGTCATTGTCAATGATTCAATATCTATCAGCTTTGTACTAGGTACCATGCGTCTTTGTCCTCTTTACTACCGGAAGCGCCGAGGACAAATTGGCAGGAGTGGCCTGGAGTTTTCTGTCCCTCGCGCTGTGGGACTACTCCCAACGACATCCCACAGTAACGTTCACTCGCCATTACCATAGGATCATGGACCTTCCAGAGTCGCGACATGGCCGTGTAAAACAACAAATGCAATTCTTATTCATGTTACATCTAATCCTACCAACACTCGACCATGAAACCAGCGCAAACTAACCCGACGACGTCTTGGTTCCGCAACGCTCCTAAAAAAAGAACAGGTAGAATGGAACAATCAGTCATCCGCATGACAGTGGCCTTTGCTTTGCTTTGCTGTGCAACTCCTCGCCTCCGTCGCGGATTTTGGTATCTTTGTATTTGCCCTTAAAAAAATCATCACGCCAGAGACAAACAAAATAAATAAACGCCATCTTCGTCTACTTCGTAAGCTGCAAGGGCTGGCTGCTAGTGCCACACGTCTAGCAGCTGCCAAGAGCGTGTCTTCGTCTTCCATGCGTATACTGGCCATGCATATAGCCCAATGCCCCTGTTCCGGTGGTTTGTCGGATGCACTGATCATTCTTCTGCTGAACGCTACAAAGAAACCAAAAGACAATGACGCCCGAACAGGCATCGGTAGAAACGCATGACAGATCAGGCGACTCCTACTATCAGCTTGCATCGAGGTAGGGCCATCAACGAGGTGGCCAGATTTACCATTTCGCGACGCGCAAGCAGGGGGACAACAAGGGCTGCCATATTCCGAGGACAATTGGAGATCTAGTCGATACTCCGAACGTTTCGAGAGGGTTTTTTCGAACCGTGAATTTCGAAGATTAGGAGGGGTCCAGAGAATTTGCGGTGAATCGATGACGCAAATTTTTCAACCGTTCGTCGACAAATAATGCAGTATAAAGCAATGGCCTATAGGCTCAAGTCGTCGTCATCGTCATCAATTCGGGCTTGCATGGAAGCTGTGCTTGGGCCAGAAATTGAGCCGTTCCCAAATAGTGATTGGCCGGCCGTACTTGGACCTGGGCCACCACCTGGCAGGGGGATGGCAGCAGCTATTGCAGTAGGGTTGGGCTGCTGGCGTGCATCCGGTCTGCCCGGGACCGAAGCACCACCTACGGCGCTGGTGTTGAATTGAGCATTATTACTGAACAGGTGCGACTGTAGTGCGCCACTGTGCACGATGGGTTGAGGACCCGGAAATGGCACTCCGGAATGAGCAGGCGGTGGAGGCGGTGGTGGAGGCATTGCCGTATTAGTTGGGCTCGTATCCTGGACATTGGCGCCGAAGTTGCCGGGATCAAGGGCGATCTCACTACCGTCACCCATGTCATCGTCTTCTATTCGGTCGTCTTCGTCGAACCCGTCCATGTCTGGCGCGGGTCCGAGAGCGGGGCCTTGTGCCGGACCCTGGGTGACTGCGGCTCTCCGCTGTGTCGGGGCGAGGTGTGTTTGGTGATACTCGGCAAACTCTTCATGTGTGTTGAGATGTTTTCGGAGTCCAATAACACCAGCGCCTGAGAAAACACAGAATACCGCGCGCTGGTGCTCGGTGAAGTCTGAGTAGGTGAAGTCAGTCTAAGGCACTGGGATCAGGATGGGAATGCACTCACCTGAAGGTGCCTCTCGACAGAAGGTCTCCAAGTCATCTCGAAGGAAAGCGGGAACGCCCGTCAAACTAAGATGCGTAAGCTTGGGACAGCAGTTGAGAAGCTTTATGATGCTCTGCGACGGTGTTAGTCATGGTATCAGCCGCGCGGTACTAGGACATCGAGACATCATACCGGTAAAGTCAAATTTGTGCAGTAACTGAGATGAACTCGCTCCAAGCTGCTCTGGTGATACTCGTAGGTTTGGACAACATTGCCTGCCGCGTCACGGCGAGACCGACTTCGATGGCCATGGTTCGCTCTTGCCAATGCGTACATGCTCTCGTCGGTGATGTTGCTGCATTTTACGAGCCCAATTCTCTTGAGTTTTGGGAGTTGGGCAAGACGCGTAACAGATTCGTCCGTGAGATGCGAGCAACAGCCGAGGTCGATATAGCGTATGCGGTTGCAGCACTGCACTAAGCGTTTGACGGCCTCATCCGTGATATGTCGACAGTGACCCAAATGCACATAATGCAGGTTCTTGCCCAAACGCGATATGGCATAGACTGCAGCGTCCGTGATGTTGCCGCACTTTGCTAGGACCAAGTTTCGCAGCCGTGGGGCAACGTCGATGATCCTCTCCACAGCTCGGTC
Source organism: Xylaria sp. JS573 (assembly GCA_000966885.1). Taxonomy (NCBI): domain Eukaryota; kingdom Fungi; phylum Ascomycota; class Sordariomycetes; order Xylariales; family Xylariaceae; genus Xylaria; species Xylaria sp. JS573. The sequence continues at coordinate 83,124 of JWIU01000040.1, read as the reverse complement.
CGTAAGTCGCGTACACGAGGTCAGGTCGAGAATTCGAAGATGTTCGTAAATCTTCAAGGAAGGAAGACTCAGGAATGCGCCATCGTCGATCAGGTCACAATTAGCGAGGCGCAGTTCCCGAAGGGCCTGCCCTTTCGCCAGTAGCGCGGTGACGGGCTCGTTGCCGATATTCTTGCACTGGTGGAGGTCAATCTCGAGGATATTCGGGCAGTTGTTCGCGAACGCGACTACCGCACTGTCGTTGAGTTGCTCGCAATCGTTCAGCTTGAGCTATGTGCCGAGTAAAAACAAATCCGTAGTTAGCATCGTCACTACGACTAAGACATGGAACGGAGCAAGGATTTTACAAGAGCTAGCTTGAGATATACAGAAAATCCGAGTCAGTCACAAAAGGAAAGCCTTACCCGCTTGATGTACTTGCAATTTTCCGCGAGCTGCACCATGCTCTCGGCGGAGATCTGCTTGCAGTTCGACACGTTGAGGCCTTGGAGCCTGCGGCAGTTGTCGGCAATAGCGATGATGGAGGACTCAGTAATATTACTATCGCCAGATATGTCTAGCGCGAGGAGGTGTCGGTTACTTGAGACGAGCGGGATCAGTCCCGAATCGGTCAGCCCTTTGCAGTGCGTCAAAGTTAGGCGTTCAACACGCGTGCAGACGGCAAGCGGCAGGACACTTCCATCGTTGACGTCCTCGGCTAAGGCAGCCAGGTTAAGGCGTTTAATGAATTCTGTATAGTTGAAGTATGGCTTCTCCCGGCCGAGAGTCCAGCAGATTGCCCTGTGCTTCTCCCACGTGGTACAAGTAGGGCGATGCCACAGGATCTCGACAATGTTCCGGGCCCATCTCTTGCAGGCCAACATGCAATGAAATTGATCGATTGGGTTAGTTATTCGAGAGAAGATACTGATCAGGATCTCGCTTGGAAGAGCGTCGACGGTAGGCAGGCATTCAAGATCAGCAACCTGCATGTCCTGCATGTTGGGCGTGACTCCCAGAGAAGACTGGGAATCATTCGGAGCGTGGAAGAAGTCGGACTCCTCATTGTCGGCAGGAACGGGGGAGTTTGTCGACGACGAGGACCGCGAGTCTCTCGAGTCCTCCGTCATTAGAACGATAGGTGGGTTTGGCCCTGACGAAGCCATGGCAGCGGTAGCAGAATTTCGAGCGGCGATGACATCGAGTGAAGGGGCGGGAGGCCGCATCTTCGAGAGGACCGGCAAAGTCCGACTGGTGGGCAAGGGCGTGGAGCGATTCGGGAGAGTCGAGATAGGAATTGAAAGATGTCAGCGGATAATGATGGCGGTGATGTTGTTGATGGGTTCAAAGGATCCGGGTTGCGGGTCGTGGGGTAGCGAATGATGCCGCAGGAGTCGCAGGACTGGGCTGGGACAGGTCTGGTCGGATTAACCTAGGATGCCTAGGCAAGGAACGAGGAGACGCGACGGCACGGAGTAGGGCTTGGCGGCTTCCTCTTCTTTCCTTTCCGTGTATCCGTGAATAGTGGATGTGGATGGACGTCTCGAGATCAGGGCGATGGTTGGTGATTATTGCGCAGATGAGTTGGCGAATGTCGACGGGGAAGGGCAGGGACTGCTAGGTACGGAGTAGGTAGTCTAGTCATGTATGGATGTACCTAATAACTATGTATGTATTGTAGGGCAGGCACGCAGGGCTGGGTTGGAGGCTGGCTGGCAGGTTGGCTGACAGGTGTGTATGTATGTATCTACAGCGAATTATTACATTAGGTAGGATGGGGCGGCGCCTAGCGTGTGCGTTGCACCGGGCGTGTCGGCGCTTACCAGCCCCCCTCCAATCAAACAGTGATGCGCCATCTGTCACCTACGCCTGCTACGGCAAGTGCTATGACCGTCTGTATAAGCGTGGTGGGGAGCCCTCCCCCTTTTATCACATATTGTTTCACCGATAATTGAATGGACGTGTAGGTACCTAGGTACTGATCGTTTCAACTCAGGGCTCTTAGCATGGACTAGGTACGGACACACTGCTCATCAGGGCTCCAGTGACTAGAAGCGCCACTGAAGAACCTAGGTACCTAACATAAGCATTTTCACGCTTATTCGTATGTCGACTGCGGGATATCGATTGTATGCATTTATCTGAATATCCTATCAGGTACCTAAGTACCGTCTTAGATACCTCCATCCTATGCACTCAAACCCCGGGTCGAGAATCGGCTTGAACTCCCGTGTTTTGACGGGGCGCACTTTAAATAAGATTTGCGTATATGTATATCAGTCAGCTATCACAATCTTTAGCACGTGGACTGTGATCATATGCCATTTTCCGGAGATGCAGCATCCAGTGATGTCAAGGCGGCAGACCACACCTCGCTTCAGAGATTTCCACTTTGTTTCATATCTATGGGGTGAGACCGCACGTTTATCTTTCAGCGTTGAGACGGCGGCATCCGTGGGCTGCCAGGCTGCCGGCCTCAATATCCTGTGCTTTAAGTTCAGCCTTACCTGTTCAGGATCCATAGTTTCCCGCTCTTCGAATTGTCGGTATTGAGGCAGTGCCGACCCCGTCCCATACCTCTTGATACCTACATGTATGTAGCCCGGTGCATGGCTTCAATGTTGACTTGGTAGGTCGCCAGAGACCTCGGGATGCTCCAACTCTCCGCTCCAACATGCGAGGGCATTATTCCCTGTAACAACATAACGATGACGCACGTGCATGTCGCTGTCATGGCATCGCTTACGTCACTAACTTTCCGAGTCGTCTTCAAGGGTCTTTTCGCCCGAGGACATTAGTGTCGATCTGTGAGAACCTAATCTACCTTGATTTTTCACTAGACAATTTCCACTCTAATACTCATAATTTCCCATTCGCCGTCTCCCTATATTGCACATAGGTTGCGTTGGCTATCTTCGCTGTCCTCTGTCTCGCACCTGAGTCAGGCTTATTGCAGTAATAGATCCTAGTACAAGTCTTGTATGATATCCGAAACGACTCCTCGGATGCAGTTCGATCTGGCACAAGTAGCACTTCATAGTAGGCGGAGGTTTGACTTATCTGTCGTAGTATTCTCGTAATTTTCACTTACACCAAGCAACGCTAGGATTTTTGTTCCAAACCCAGCCTCTAGATGGATCAATAACACAGCCAATGCGTGGAATCTCACACTAGTAGGCTGCCCCTCCTGACCTCTCATAAATACAAAATTACTCCCTTATCTCTTTCATTGATTACTACCTATGGCTAATGTTCTTTGGAATATTCATGAAGAGCATGCCGGGGGCCAATAAATTAGAGTGGCTACCATAGATACGGCAGTTCTAAGCTCATCATTCCGGTGTGGTTATACCTAATGGATTGAAGTGATATTTTAAGAAAGCACACACCTACTAATGTTCGAAGGCTTGATAACTTGGGTAATTTGCGTGCCCTATATGTAGGTGAGCCTTTATTTCTGTACTATCCTTAGATGATAGGTTCATTTCTAGCGTCCACGACTTATTGGTCCTGACACTGATGTGAACTCTGGTAGAGACTCTTGCGAAATGACGATAGTGCACGGGTGGCCAAGCAGGACGACTCTAAGATATATACAAGTATAACTGGAGGTTGCCTTAAGGCCTTTGAGACTGATAATGTCACAGTATCATATGCCGGACTCTACCATTCGTGGATGTGATTCTTCGCTCAGATCTGCGTCGTTGATAACTGAGACTCGATCTAGCTGTTCTTAGTAGGTAAGGAGGTAGCATACCGAAAGCCTGGCGTGTATTTGACCAATCAAAGCCTTAGAAATGTCGGAGTTCCCACGTCGGATATACCCCTCACACAGGATCGGACTACGTCTAGATAGAACCAATCCTGATTCTCATGATACCGGTTCTTCGGGATTCATGCTCTAATTTCATACGAGACACGGTATTCCAGACGGCAGAAACCTTCCAAATACAGTGACTTCATGGGCACCGTGTTTCAATTCGTACGCAAGTTGCAATTCTACCAAGACTGGAGGGTTGTTAACTCCGAACTGTCCAACTCCGATACCCTCTTAGGTACATCCGAAATAGCACCTTCTAGGTCATGAGTCAACAACAACCTGGTGGTCAGATTGTAGATCTGCAGACCGTCTCTACAAGTCAGGTTTTGACTGGAAAATACCGACGCAATGGAAAACTTCAGTAAATTTCCCGTATTTTTACTTCTGCTCTAAGTCAGGTACCTAATAGGCAACCCGCAAGCTGACCATACAGGGCGCTGCAGGAGGAGGCATTTGATCTCCCGGTATATAACATTTGCAACAATTTCGTAGAGCTACGCAAATGATGAAGTACCGGGAGGTTAAGCTCATCCCTGCTGCCCTCCGTATTGAAGGTCCTGTGAGCCGTGCAGACGATCAAAGTTAAGATGTGATCATGTTCTTCCCACCTGTGGGAGATGTGTTAAGAAACGGCGCGTCAGCCAGTGTGTTTATCATCCAAGTCCCCTCACTCAGGTAAGTACTCAATTCCATCTTACCCTTGTCTCGAATTATGCATCTGTAAAAATGTCCTCGCTGCTCAAAGTATTACTCGTGGGCCATCGTCGACTGATTAAGGCTTAATATCAGAACCGCAACAGGCGGCGAGTAGGGCTTGAGAAACCACTAACTCCAGGATACGACATTTCAGCAACCTATCAAAGCCCCCCGGCCATTGCAGAGTCAATCGAACATCCTAGTATAGAAGCGCCTAGCCCCGTTTTCCCTGGAGCTCAAACACTACCTGGGTCAGTGGCAGCAGTGCAACGAGCAGCATCAGCACCACCATTGCATTTTCGGCAGGAGCCGGTGCTCAATGGGAATCCTGGATTTCTCGGCGAGACATCCTACGCCTCCATTTTTGGGGACGGTTTAGGTAGCATACGTGTTACTTCTCCTGGCCTGAAAGGCTCGCAGCTCAACAAAGTCAAAATTTCACACGATCGTCTGATACAGGGTTGCAAAGTCCTCTCCTTTCTGAAGGACAGAAGCATGATCAATAGTTTCGTGTCAAGGTGGTTCGAGATCAGTGAGGGCGTGGGCTGCATATGCGTTGAGACTATTGTAAAAGAATGGCTCTTTAAGATGTGGCAACATCATGGGGATGTCCTGATCGAGCAGGATCCTGAGAAGATACGCCGACTATGCGAGTTACTTTGGCGAAATACCCACATACCTCTCACCTTCGACAAGACCACGAAGCCGATGGACTGGATACGATCCGGAACTGGGCCAAGTTTGAGATGGCCCGTCATTGGCGTCATTGCCTCGATTGTTGGACAGTGTGCTACTACGCTTGATCCCTCAGACAGGTTCCTGAAAAAGCACAATGCCACACGTCCTGCATTCCCGAAGCGGATGAGTGAGATCTCGGAAGCTTGCTTGGGCTTCTGCCGCGACTGTGAGAGGCTAGACGACATGTTCCTCTGGCTACTCATGGAACATTTCTGCTTAGTCGCGACGCTAAAGGGAGATGGCAGCTACGCTACGTATCGCCATAGTGGTGAATTGATCAATGCAGTGGTCGCAATGGGCTTGCACCAGGAGATCAAGGATGACCAGGCCCCCTTCTTCCTCATAGAGCTGCGGAAGAGGCTCCTAGCTCAGACATACAGCTCCGAGATCAGCTTGGCAGCGTTTCTGGGTCGTCCACCGCGACTATCGTACCGGTATTGCAACCCACAGCCGTTCTTGGGTCTTACGGTTCGTCAACTATTCCTTGACGAAGATAAACTGGCCTCGGCCATTGCCGGCCTGGATGAAAATGGATTCAACAAAGCAGGGCAGGTAAACCGTGCCACATGGCAGAAAACATGGCTCGGATTCGCTCCTTTGCGAGAAGACATACTGGACCTGGCCTTGTGCCGGCAGTACAGCCGCGAGGAGATCCTACAGCGCGCGGGCTTGATCCAGCAAAAGAGCGAGGAGCACTGGGCAAGCCTGCCACCGTTCATCCAGAAGATACGGGACGGGCCCATCGAGTCGGCGGGAAAGGGGCCGCCGGAGATCCTGTTCACGTCGATCCTGCGCCAGGCGTTCCGGGGCAACGAGCTGCTCCTGCAGCGCGTGCTCATCCGCAAGGCCGGCGCCAGCCCGGAACGGCTCATCCGCACGGCCCGCCTGGACTTCAGAGACATCCTGCAGATGAGCCAGCGCCACGACCTGGGCGCGCTCTTCCAGAGCGACATCGCCTCCATCCTCGCCGTGCACGGCCTGCGGAGCGCCGCCGTCATCGCCGTCGAGCTGCTGAAGCAGGAGCAGCAGCAGCAGCAGCAGCAGCAGGTCTCCGCGTGCCCCGGGGAGCCCCTGCTGCCCCGGAGCCAGACGATCCAGGACCTCGCCGTCTTCGCTGCGAGGCTGGGCGCCGTCGACCCCACCGACGGCTCGTTCGGCATGTGCGACCAGGGCCGCAAGGTCATCACGCACATCCTCGACCGGGTCCTGACCCCCGCGAGCGCCCCGGACCGGCCGTCCCAGGCTTCCCGCGCCGCCCTGCCGACGCAGCCGTATCAGCCGGACCAGGCGCCGGGACAGGCGGACAATGGTTTCGCGACCCAGTCTGTGCAGAACTTCGGCCTGCATCTACCGGATATGATGGATGCGACGGTGATGGCGGACCTGAACTTCGGCATCGAAGCTCCGCTTTTGGGCCCTGACAATGACTTCATGCAGTGGCTGGAGAGTGTTGATTGGGATAGACCTACGTAACTTGTTACCTCTCAGTGAGCGATCTGGGACCAATAAGCGCAATTTGTTTTGGTACCCCTGTGAGTCACAACTGGTAGCGAGGTCTGTAACACCCTCAACACCTACCTGCCACAACCAATCGGCTGGTTCCCGTCAGCAGCGGGCTCTTCAGTTCTAGAGGAGGAAAACGAAGAAATGCTATTACCTTTACCTACATATACCTCTGATGTAAATATCTGAGACTTGTAATAAAAGATTATGAATACGATTCCGAATCTTCGACCAGTATCTTTGCCCAGCCGGTGTCTGTGTGTTGTGGAGTGGGCCGCGAACTTCCGCAACGGGCAGAAATAAGCATTGGGTTTACTTTTGTTGTTGTTGACACCTGATCGAAGATCGGCAAAACCAGTATTCTGAAAGCTAATCAACTCTGGTCCTGACGTTAACCATATAGCCACTTCCAAGGAAACCCGTTGGCGTCTCGAAACTTGCAAGTTTCCTGGTGGTCTGACCCGGAACTAAACCACACAAGGCCCGGCTTTTTAGCGTCCTATCATAACCCTCCTGCGGCCTTTACTGACCGTTGCGCAAACGCGGCGAATTACATTACATCATGACCTACCTGACCTTGAAACTCTCTCGCATTAGTTTCCGTCGTACCCGTACCCCGCATCGCCATTGAAATATGAAGGCGAGGCCAAGTCTCTTGGCAATTCAGGAACAGACCTGGACGCCAAGCTCTTGTTCATCTACACTAGCAGTCTAAGGCTCGTGGAGATTCGAGATATAAGTCAAGATGGTTCACCAGCACGGCGACGAGCACGATATTCCCGATGAGCACCGCATGGACAGGTAAGCCGACCCGACACCCCGAATCTCTCACATAATGCTTGGGAACAGTTTCCGCAATACTCACGACGGCGACTAACACCGCATAGGCGCGGCGCCTGGCTGCCCGCCGACCACCGCATCCAGCACGAGTGGCTCAAGACGCAGGTGGAGCACGTGGCGCGGGCCGAGGAGAAGGAGCTGATACCGGTGCTCCAGGAGTTCAAGAAGCTCATCGAGGGCAACTCGCGCATCTACATGTACTTCAACCAGATGTGGGAGGAGATCCCCATGAAGAAGCCCTACATGAAGGACCCGACCGGCACCAAGAGGCAGATCCGGGACTACCGGCACATGCTCGCCGTGCTCAACCACGTCTTCACGCAGGCGCCCCAGTGGACCGACGCCGCCTTCGGCGTCGGCATGGTCGGCGTGCCCATGGTGGGGATCTTTGATTACGTGATGGCTACCCCGAGGTTGGTCTTCTGTGCACTGAATCAGCCCTCGAGATGCTGACGATCTGCGTACCTAGCGGCCACGCTGCATTCTTAGATCCGGATGTCAACAAGATGCTCAAGAAAGTCCTGAATGAGTGGGGCAAGTTCCTGAAGGTGAGTATTGTGTACACATCTATTCCAGGCGAGCGCACCTGACGATGTTCTCAGTCACCGAAGTCGGCCGAAGTCCTCGCCCCTCACAAGCAGGGCTGGTTCTCTGAGCACGGGAGAAAGGACCTCATGGAGGTGGCCAACGCGCCGTTGCAGACGGCGCACAGGTTCGAGGACATGTATGTCTGCGACCCCTCGGCGAAGCACTACGGGTACACCTCGTGGGATGGTAAGCAGCATCAGCCAGCCAGCCAGCCAACTATCTTGATGCGATGAAACCCCCGGCTAACAACAACAACAACAACAACACAGACTTCTTCACCCGGCAGCTGCGTGAGGGCGTGCGTCCCACGGCCTCGCCAGAGGACGACAACGTCATCGCCAACGCCTGCGAGTCCAAGGTGTACAACGTGGCGCGGCACGCCAAGCTGCGCGACCGGTTCTGGATCAAGGGGCAGCCGTACTCGGTGCTGGACATGCTGGGGCACGACCCGCTGGCGGCGCAGTTCGACGGGGCGACCATCTACCAGGCGTTCCTGTCGGCGCTGTCGTACCACCGGTGGCACTCGCCGGTGAGCGGGCGGATCGTGCGGGCGTTCGTCAAGGACGGGACGTACTTCAGCGAACCGCTGTTCGAGGGGCAGGGCCACGGCCCGGGGGCGCCGGATCCCGCGCAGGAGATCGACAAGCGCGGCATCAGCGTGGCCCAGGGCTACCTGACGGCGCTGGCGACGCGCGCCGTTATCTTCATCCAGGCCAACAACCCGGCCCTCGGCCTCATGGCCTTCATCGGCGTCGGCATGGACGAGGTCAGCACCTGCGAGATCACCGTCCAGCAGGGCCAGGAGGTGCGCAAGGGCGACCAGCTCGGCATGTTCCACTTCGGCGGCTCCTCCCACTGCCTGCTCTTCCGCGACGGCGTCAGGGTCGACGGCTTCCCGTCCACCGGCCGCGAGGAGAACGTGCCCGTGAGGAGCCAGGTCGCCGTCGTGAAGCACTGAGAGCGGCCCTCCCGACGACGTTGGAAATGAGTGGAATGATAACGAGTGTATGAATGGGGCGTAGCGACCCGTATGTTTTGGGAATCTGTATTGCTGCGGGGTTTGATCCGGAGGGAGTTCAAAAACCAGATTGCCTAGGTACCGGTCTGCGTTGAGAATGTCAGAGAACGCGATAGGATCGAGGCTTCGGAGCTTCAAGCTTAATCAACCCATAATAAAAAAGTTCAAACTTCTTTGAGATAGGCGCTGCGCGTTTCGGCCTTCCATTTGAAGTCTTGGAATATCACCGGGAGCTGTTTCATTAGCACCTTGGAATGGATGGTTTCTCAGCGCCTCGCACACATGGACAAGGAGCTGCAGACTTTGGCTAACATTAGAACTTACTAAAAGGTTCAGGCCATCCTTGGTGACCTACCTGTGTGTATAAACATGGAGGTAAGTAGAGACCGGGCATCTCACGTGTATCCTTTACTTAGGCTCAGTGTTGGGCTTGGAACGCTTTCCAACCTACCCACTAAGCCTTGTTTAATTGAAAAGTAAAAACTCTGCGATGTTGTTAGTTTGCTTGTCAGTTTGCTTGTTTAGGAACTTCCACAACGCATGCAGGTTTCAGCAAATTCAATGCTGGATCAATATGGAACTGATCGAGTTAGCAAATTCGTATCGCAATAGAGAGGTATTTCGGAGTTGGGTACAATGAATCGCTATATCGGGGTGTGGCGGCTATCTATGCCTGTTTATATCGATACGCGTTGTGGCTGGTGAGCGGTAAGCTACAACACCTTAATCGACGGATTCCCGACTTATTAGCAGTAGATCCCTGGAACGACCCTCCACCCCCTAAACTCCTGAAGAGGGCTCTATTTCGAGGTCGGCAAGATGCTTTCCGGCATTCTGATTTTCAATCAGAAGGGTGAGAACCTCATCTTCCGCGCCTTCCGGAACGACTGCCGGCCTCGGCTCGCCGACGTCTTTCGCATCCAGGTCATCTCCAATCCCCAGGTCCGGTCGCCCATCCTCACCCTGGGCAGCACGACGTTCAGCCATGTCAAGCACGAGAATATCTACCTCGTAGCGATTACGAAAAGCAATGCCAATGCTGCGCTGGTGTTTGAGTTCCTCTACCGGCTGATCCAGCTTGGTCGGGGCTACTTTGGGAAGTTCGACGAGGAGGCCGTGAAGAACAATTTCGTGCTGGTCTACGAGCTTCTGGATGGTGAATTTCAACCTATGCGCGTGCGATGAACATGTTCCTGACAATGAATGATGCACAGAAATCATCGATTTCGGATACCCCCAGAACACCGAGACCGATACGCTGAAGATGTACATCACGACCGAGGGCGTCAAGTCCGAGCGCGCCGCCGAGAACTCCGCAAAGATTACCATGCAGGCAACCGGCGCGCTTTCATGGAGGAAGGCAGACGTCAAGTACAGGAAGAACGAGGCCTTCGTCGACGTGATCGAGGACGTCAACCTTCTCATGTCGGCTACGGGGACCGTGCTTCGTGCAGATGTCACCGGCCAGATCATTATGCGCGCCTATCTCTCGGGCACGCCGGAATGCAAGTTTGGGCTTAATGATCGGCTCCTGTTGGACCAAGATGGGCTTCAATCACTACCTAGCGGTAACAGACTCGGGACCAAAGCGACAAAGGCAGCGGCTGGAAGCGTAACACTGGAGGATTGCCAGTTCCACCAGTGCGTGAAGCTGGGCAAGTTCGACACCGATCGCATTATTTCCTTCGTCCCCCCGGATGGCGAGTTCGAACTCATGCGATATCGCGCCACCGAGAACGTAAACCTGCCGTTCAAGGTGCACGCTATAGTAAACGAGATTGGCAAGACCAAAGTGGAGTACAGTATCGGCGTCAAGGCCAACTTCGGCAGCAAGCTCTTTGCCACGAATGTCATCGTGCGCATTCCCACGCCGCTGAACACGGCTCGCATCACGGAACGGTGTACTCAGGGGAAGGCCAAGTACGAGCCCAGCGAAAACCACATTGTCTGGAAGGTCGGCCGCTTCACCGGCCAGAGCGAGTTCGTGCTGAGTGCCGAGGCGGAGCTTACGAGCATGACGAACCAGAAGGCCTGGTCGCGGCCGCCTCTAAGCTTGAGCTTCAGTCTCTTGATGTTTACCAGCTCTGGCCTTTTGGTGAGGTATTTGAAGGTGTTCGAAAAGAGCAACTACTCAAGTGTCAAATGGGTGAGGTACATGACGAGAGCAGGATCGTACGAAATTCGGTGAGCATTCCCCGTTGCTAGTTGTTTTCATGACTTAATTACGGCTGCTAATCCATCTACGCAGATTCTAATGAAATACCCCGTAATATTCCAAAACAAAGGAACTAAGCGCAGCTACGGCGTATTCAACACACTCTCACAAGGTCATTAGGCCGCATTGCAACAGCGTCTTCTTGCTGCCATGTCCATCCAAGCTAATCGCATTTTGATATCCACATAAACTTCCCCGAGACTGTACGTCAGGGTACACGAGGTCACTTCCCTGTGAGGAGCACTTGTGCGAGTCCAGTCAAAAGTAGAGAATGTGCTCTAACGCCTGGATAGAATGTATGCCATTGAGATATGACGGTTGAGTGGGAGTGATACCCAGCTATTATATGAAGCAGAATGGACATGGTCTCGGTTTGCTCACAGTATGTAAGAGCTGGCATGGCACCTCGACAGTTATATAAATTAAGGGGCAGGGAGTATATCTTGGCCGGTGTTTGAAGGCCAAATTGGGATGCCGTGGAGAAACCAACGATCCCGCGGAGTTATATCACCGGAAGAGAAACCATTCCGTCTTGCATGATTAGATATCAAGTGTCAATGGGATTCGAGGGTATTTTAAGCCAGAACCTTAAATCTGACTAATATCATTAATACCGACAAAGACCGGCGGCGCCATGCCGTCATCGGTGACACGTGAAGTAGGTATAAATGGCATCTCATTGGAACTCGCAAGATGAAAGTGATACAGATTCGAAGCCACGCAGTAGCCAACATCAGGTCATCAGGGCCCTGTCGGTCAGAATGTCTACTACACCAGCCGCATCCGCGGACGACATCGCGAAGTATGGGTGGACCGCCGTCCCGCGAGACGCGGACGCCATCTTCAACGGCAAGCCGTACCTCCACAAGCCTCTACCCCTACGCCTGGACGAGATGCCGTTCCCGTCCGACGACCCCGTCGTCGCCAAGGTCCAGGAGTACGCGAAGACGCACCTCGTCGAGGAGACGTACAACCACTCGATGCGCGTGTACTACTGGGGTACGTATATTAGATACCTACGTAACTAGATAGATGTCCCCAAAGTCGCGCATGAGAAAACACCGGATCGGGCTTGATTCACCAAAGCAATTAGCTGACTCGATACTTGTGTGTATGGCAATAACAGGCTACTCCATCATCATAACGCAGTTCCCCGAGCACGCGGCGCGGCTGTCGATGGCGACGTGGGCCCTCACGTGCCTGCTGCACGACATCGGGACGGCGGAGGCGAACCAGCGGGCCACGCTGCTGTCGTTCGAGCTGCAGGGCGCGGTGCTCGCGCTGCGGCTCCTGGGCGGACAGGAGGGGGAGGAGGGGTGCGGGTGCGGGCCGGCGCCGCGCGCCGAGGCCGAGGCCGTCGCCGAGGCGGTGGCCCGCCACCAGGACCTGGGCACGACGGGCACGATCCCGCTCCTGGGCCTGCTCACCCAGCTCGCCACCGTCCACGACAACCTGGGCCTCCGCGCCGCGCTCGTCGACCCCGCCACCCGCGGCCACGTCAACCGCGCCTTCCCCCGCCGCGGCTGGAGCGCCTGCTTCGCGGCCACCGTCAGGAAAGAGGTCGAGCTCAAGCCCTGGGCCCACACCACGAGCCTTGGCGCCGAGGAGTTCCCGCGCGGCGTGGAGGGGAACGAGCTCATGCGGGAGTACGATGGGTGGGGGTTGTGAGTTTGTGAGTTTGTGGGTTGGTGTGTGTGTGTGTGTGTGTGTGTGTGTGTGTGTGTGTTGGAGGTGGATTTATAAGCTGATGAAGGGCTTGATTGAAATAGAATTCTTATGAAGAATCTAATCTTCAACTTATTGCAGGCTTATACCTCATAACTCGCCTCTACGTAACTAGAGTCACTTGGAAGGGCCCCGCCCCACATGTTGCCGTACCTAAAGGCAGTGGTACTCGCACGGGGCTCACCTGATCCGGTCCAGTCCGATTATACACGAAACCAACCAAGACGCAAGAACATTCTTCGGCTTATCAACGCAACCAACCAACAGCCAACTGGTATAGGAACATACTAAGTCCGTAGCAAATTTATCAGGATTTGGTTCAGTCTCGCCTAGGTCCAGACCACCGTCTACCTAACGGCATGTTGGTTTCTTGTTCTAAGTGGCCTACAGCGCTCCAACGTGTACGCGTGTTCTGAACTAGTGTTGTCATTTATCTTAATTGCGAGGTTTATCGTACCTTCTCTATCCTCTCCTTGAGCGCTTTGTTATGAAAGCTCTTAACTCTAGGCTGGCAGCTTGCTATACAGTACGGGGATGCAACTCCGGTGGCCACAACCACTACACTTCTCTTGCCGCTGTTGTAAATGACTGGAGATATTTTGTTGGCTCTGATGCCTTCACTTCAGTTTCTCCACTCGCTGTGTGTACATGCGCTAACCTACCTGGCTCAAGTAACTCGATATGACTGCGTACCGCCAGCCCCTGACACTACTGGTCAGTCCGCCGTCGAGAGAAGTGACGGCGGCATGTGTTGTATCAACGACCGCACTGGCCGATTTTGGGGCCCGTTGGACTCGAGATGAAGCATGTCCAAGTAGCTTCTTCTTTTATTGACGTGCCACGATTACGACCAACTTGATTGTTTAGCTTCTAGTGCACGCCACGGCCTGGTACGTTTTTAACGCCTTCTTACCGCGGGTGGTGCGTTGCCTATACCCGAAGTCCGGAGAGCACAACCCCCCCCCAGCCTCTAGCTTGTCCTCCAGCCAGAACCCTATGGTTATTAGGTACCTTCTCTCGTAAACCGTCTCCCAGATATGCCGCTTTCAACATTCCCGGGTAGGAGGTCGGCCAGTACGCTGTGCTACATTTACTACAGATGGCGGAGTACTTCGCCGAGTTACGCGCCGCCCCGAAGTTTGTTAGCTCTGAGTTTGTTATCTTCCCGGGCACGAGACGACGGTCCCGTTTGCATACAGGGCGGATCTCAGCCAGCCCCCATGGAACTCGGACGAGTCGGGCCTTAGAGAGCATGATATCTCGTTTGTACATGCTAGGTCATCTGAACGCTGGAAACATCTTGGTCGACCGGGCCACTCAGCCGGACGGAAGGGAGAGCTGGGAGATTGGGGGCATTATTGACTGGGAAAAGTCAGACTACTACCCTAATATTTGGAACAAACTGTATCACTTCGAAGAGATTTGTATACAAATGCGGTGGTGCGATGTGATAGGAGAGGTATTCAAGGTCTTTGGGGGCTACTCCGAGGTAGAGGTTGAGGTTGAGGTTGAGCTAAGACTCGGGAAGGGAGGCGAATGTATGTTATCTCCTGGGAATTTGTATTTGATAAAGGGAAATTTCCTGTCAATAATCGTCATGTTCGCCACAGTTAGGGGCTATGGAGGCCTATATAAGGCTAGGTAAATACAACAGTCGTTCTGGCTAGGACCAATAACCTATGGCAGGAAAAACAGCAATGCACAGTGGTAAGGAAGTTAGGGACGTGCCCGTTGGCACGCGGTTCGTTCTGTGAAGTAGCAATCACGTCACTGGAAGGTTATTTGTTCCGTACTCCTTTCCACAAGTCACGATGGCACCTCTCTTAAGCCTATTAAGCCGCCCGACTTCGCACATGTTATGCCGGAGACTTTCCTTCATTCTTAATAACTATACATTTACGAAGATCACCACTATGGCTCTTAGAACTATCCCCATCCGTCCACCTCATCATACCCATACCCACACTGTCATCTTCTTGCACGAGCAAGGCAATAACCCCAAACAAATCGAGACTTCTTTCTTGGGCTCCAGAGACTCGCATGGAACAACGCTCCGCGATGCCTTTCCTTCCTTCAAGTGGGTATTTCCCGAGGGTCCCTTCAGCTACAACTCCGACGGCACATCGCGCCAGTGGTATGACATCTGTTTCAGGAACAGCTTGTCCCTGAGAGAGGAGCCGCGGGCGCCGGGTCTCCCGGAAAGCGTCGGAGCCATACGTAAAATCATCGTGAACGAGGCGGCGGCCCTGGGGGGCCAGTTCGACCGGGTCGTCCTGGCCGGGGTCAGCCACGGGGCCGCCGTCGGCATGTACACGCTGCTGGGGCTGGATTTCCCGTCCCCCGACTCCGACTCCGACTCCAAATCCAACCCCGCCCGTCCTGGACGGCATATAGGCGACGATTACGACGCCTGGTCACCCCCACGCCGGCTTGGCGCCTTCCTGGGCTTCTCGTGCCGCACGGGGGTCCCCGGACACGCGCGGGCCCTGGAGGACGCGCCGCGCGGCGACCGCGTCCTGCGCCACACCCCCGTGCTGCTGGAACACTGCGACCACGACTCCGTCGTGCCGGTCGAGGATGGACGCGCGATGCGTGATGCGCTGCGCAAGTTCGGCTCCCAGGTCGAGTGGCGCGAACTCCCGGGTGATGGGGTGGGGTTCGATGTGACGGCTGGTGTGGATGCTGTCGTTACGTTCCTCCGAGGGAACGTGCCGGGGATGCCGGACATCGACGTTCCACTATTTCATAATACCATTTATTGGAAGTCTTGCTCACTCTACCTAATACAATAAATACCTATAATCTGTTATCGCAACCATCTGTTACACATGTGAGACTCCCTTTGTATGTTGGCCTGAATTCAAACGTATATAATATTTGAACAGGGGCAACCTGTCACGAATTTTTTTCACTTATTTTTATGCATTCAGAACGAATAATACGGAAACTACCGTATATAAAGGCATGTTGTTGTTCGTTGAATATCGAGCCACTTCTAGAATCCGAAGTGTTTGGGAGTCCGAGCGCGGGCAGCCCATAGGGATGTTGTTATCCAAGGCTATGGTTCGGTACATAGAAGAGCAGCGAATCAGCTAGATGTCCTTTACTATTTCCGGAAGGTAATCGTGCGGCGGCGACGGCGCTATCTGTTGCAAGCTGTTTCGGACATGGAGGCTTTAATATGCCAAGATTTCGGTGCCAAGCTTCAATCGCAGGTGGGATTAGCAAAGATTCTTCCGCGCGGGGTAAAGCTCAAGCTGTAATCTGTAGGTACAGTTCAGCCTTGCCAGCACGATGCGACGGATATGTGGCTGGATGACGAGAGTTGAAGCTCCTGGCTAGTATAAACGCATTTAACAAAACAAAAACAGAGTAGATTCGACTCCATGGTTATTATCGAAGTTGTGGTTGTGTTGCTGCTTGTCCGTTTACTTCATACCAGTAGGTCTGCGTACCGTAGGTAAAGGTTACCCCGCCTCGTGGGCTGATAGCAACGATAAGTGCTAGGTAGGCTTACTTAATCTGTGACACGAATTCCTATGTACATCGACGAAAATACATACTCCATTCCAAGGGTTATAACGATTGTGCAATAGGTACCTAGCAGGTGCCTATCGCTACCTACATACTTCCAAGTTCTAGGCAGGCAGTGACAGCCTCGTGGTGGAAACAAGGCGGCGCCCGCTAGACACAACCGTCGTCTTCCAGAAATTTGGAGAAGCTCCAAGACTGTCAGATTATCAGACTGTCTCGCCGCAACGAGGCAAGGCGATACTACCGTAGGTACCTAACCTTAGTTCTGGACTGGCATGTCGGTGGGCTCTGCCAGTCCCTGGACGCATTCAGCCAATCAGCCCAATCAGTCCCAACTGCCCTGGACTGCCCTGGGCTGCCACCCCCCAGTTACCTAGGTACCGTGGAAGCAGGGACCACAGCCAATCACGGACCCCCATCGTTGCGGATGCCGTAGAATTCGATAGAAATCCGCTGTGGGGCCGTGCACTGAACTGAGAAGTCCCTTCCATTCTTAGCTCGCAAACGCTTCTGCGGCCGCGAATATTTCTATAATTCCTGCCCTTCCCTTTTCCACAAACTTCCTCTTTTTCCCACATTCAATCATCCCTCTACACATCTCTCGCTCTTCTCTTGACAAGAAGGTTCTCTTCATCTGAAGAAGACATCTTTCTCCCCTTGTGATACCCCCCCATTTTCCTCGTATCATCGCCTTCTAGAACACCTTCTGGTAAGTTGCTCTTCTGATCTGAATCTGTGCCCGCCAGCTGGCCCGCCCTCAAGCTCCCCGCAGTCGTCAGCCTTGTCCTTTCCTCGCCCTTCCACCCACTTCTCCCAGCTTCCCCTCCACGCCCACCACCTAGCAACTACGCAGGTACCGTAGAATAAATCTCGTCGTAGTGGCAGATTTTAATCTGCTGGCATTCTGTGGCATATCCTTTCCCCTACCCTCACTTCCACTTTGAACTACCCCTCCTCCAAGTCCCCAGCTCTACGTGGCGATACCGACCCAGTATTTTCTCGAGCTAACGCCTTGCCTGATTAGATCTCCCACGACTTCTTCACCTTCAACCAAGATGTCGGAGACCTTCGAGTTCCAGGCTGAGATCTCTCAGCTGCTGTCTCTCATCATCAACACCGTCTACTCCAACAAGGAGATCTTCCTAAGAGAGTTGATTTCCAACGCGTCCGATGCGCTAGACAAGATCCGATATGAGGCTCTGTCCGACCCCAGCAAGCTGGAGTCCAACAAGGACCTCCGGATTGACATCATCCCCGACAAGGAGAACAAGACCCTGACCATCCGTGATACCGGTATTGGTATGACCAAGGCTGTAAGCATCCCCGCCTCTCGTCGAACCCTGCTTCACCATGGAGTCACGATGTACTGACCTCGTAATTAGGACCTCGTCAACAACTTGGGTACCATTGCCCGCTCTGGCACTAAGCAATTTATGGAGGCCCTGTCCGCAGGTGCCGACGTCTCCATGATTGGCCAGTTCGGTGTCGGTTTCTACTCCGCCTACCTCGTTGCCGACCAAGTCACTTTCATCTCCAAGCACAATGATGACGAGCAGTACATCTGGCAGTCGTCCGCTGGTGGTACCTTCAGCGTCAAGCCCGACACTGAGGGCGAGCAGCTGGGCCGTGGCTCCAAGCTGATCCTCCACCTCAAGGATGAGCAAACTGAGTACCTGAACGAGAGCAAGATCAAGGAGGTCATCAAGAAGCACTCCGAGTTCATCTCGTACCCCATCTACCTTCACGTCCTGAAGGAGACGGAGAAGGAGGTCCCCGACGAGGAGGCCGAGGAGGAGAAGGAAACCACGGAAGAGGGCGACGACAAGAAGCCCAAGATCGAGGAGGTCGACGACGATGAAGAGGAGAAGGAGAAGAAGAAGAAGACCAAGAAGGTCAAGGAGACCTCCATCGAAGAGGAGGAGCTCAACAAGCAGAAGCCCATCTGGACCCGCAACCCCCAGGACATCACCCAGGAGGAGTACGCTGCCTTCTACAAGTCCCTCTCCAACGACTGGGAGGACCACTTGGGGGTTAAGCACTTTTCCGTCGAGGGTCAGCTTGAGTTCCGTGCCATCCTGTTCGTGCCCAAGCGCGCTCCTTTCGACCTCTTTGAGACCAAGAAGACGAAGAACAACATCAAGCTCTACGTCCGCCGTGTCTTCATCACCGATGATGCCACCGATCTCATCCCCGAGTGGCTTGGCTTTATCAAGGGTGTCGTTGACTCCGAGGATCTGCCCCTGAACCTGTCCCGTGAGACGCTGCAGCAGAACAAGATCATGAAGGTCATCAAGAAGAACATCGTCAAGAAGGCTCTTGAGCTTTTCACCGAGATTGCCGAGGACAAGGAGCAATTCGACAAGTTCTACAGCGCCTTCTCTAAGAACCTGAAGTTGGGTATCCACGAGGACTCCCAGAACCGATCGGTTCTTGCCAAGCTGCTGCGCTTCAGCTCGACTAAGTCCGGCGATGAGCAGACCTCCCTCTCCGACTACGTCACTCGCATGGCCGAGCACCAGAAGAACATCTACTACATCACTGGCGAGTCTATCAAGGCCGTGTCCAAGTCGCCCTTCTTGGATGCCCTTAAGGAGAAGAACTTTGAGGTTCTATTCCTGGTTGACCCCATCGATGAGTATGCCATGACCCAACTGAAGGAGTTTGAGGGCAAGAAGCTCGTCGACATTACCAAGGATTTCGACCTCGAGGAGACCGAGGAAGAAAAGAAGGCTCGTGAGGCCGAGGAGAAAGAGTACGAGGACCTCACCAAGAAGCTGAAGAACGTCCTTGGCGATAAGGTCGAGAAGGTCGTCGTCTCTCACAAGCTTGTTGGTTCGCCCTGTGCTATCCGTACTGGCCAGTTCGGTTGGTCTGCCAACATGGAACGCATCATGAAGGCCCAGGCCCTGCGTGACACTTCGATGAGCAGCTACATGAGCTCAAAGAAGACCTTCGAGATCTCTCCCAAGTCCGCCATTATCAAGGAGCTCAAGAAGAAGGTCGAGGCGGACGGCGAGAACGACAAGACGGTCAAGTCTATCGTCCAGCTTCTCTTCGAGACCTCTCTGCTCGTCTCTGGTTTCACCATCGAAGAGCCCGCCAGCTTCGCCGAGCGTATCCACAAGCTCGTGTCGCTTGGCTTGAACCTGGACGAAGAGCCCGAGGTGGAGGAGGTGCCAGCTACGGCCGACACCGCGGCCGCTGAGGCTGGCGACACCGCCATGGAGGAGGTCGACTAATCGTCACGAGCAACGGGTAACGAACGGGAATTGAAAAGTTAAATGGAGTTTGGTCGGTTTCGGGCTTTGACGGCGTGCGTCTTCTCGTAATATCCTCATATCCTCCCGGTTGGGGCACAATCTCTCTTGGGGTATGACTCCAACGAACTGATTGTTGCATGCAGGGTTCTCATGTATTCTATGATGACGCTCTTAACGAGATACAGGCTGGATTAAATAATCCATAGATGAAAAGGGAATCCATTTTATGAAGTTAACTTGCTCATGTCCCGTTCAAATCACCGTTCTGTGAAGTGTGAACATACTAACCACAAGTCAAACGTATACGGATGCCCACGGCATAGCTTGTCTTTACAAGCGTCTACCACATGTCAAAAAGAGGCTCGGCATGATTGACCTACATGGCGGCTGCTCTTCCAACGGTGTACATATGAAGTGTGAATGATAGCCACTACCTGTGCTATCCTGTCAAGGGCCTGTTCCGATCACACACCCACCACACTTGTACACACTTTCCTCGAGAGATCTGAGATGACCTAAACCAACCTACCCCAGCCACGGGAAGGGTGACAGCAGCCAGCAACAGACACGGATACCGCACATCATGCGTTCGCTATACAGGGGAATGACGGTGTAGTTGGATAGATATACTCGAGCACTCACCGTAGCGGTGTTTCTATCCGCGAGTGACCGTTGTGCGGTTTTAACAGAGGTAACTGGCGGGGGAATAGGGTCGACGGCTTTAAGACGTGATTGGGGGGTTGTTTTAGCTGGATCGGGATGTTAGATCGCCTTCCCGGGGTCTAGTACCTAACGTTAGGGAGTTGTTCGATTGATGTGTTGGTGGTCCGGGGAGGGAAGGCTGGTGGTAGGTAGGATATATAGGTATGTGTAGGTATGAGATAAGACACTTGACACAAGAGCGACGGGCATGTTCGGTTCGTGTCGATGTCCGGGCGGTACCTACCTTCTTCTCATCCGGGTGCCTGATACGGACGGATGGAGACTTGCCGGGGCTTCTATAGATAGGTATTATTCATCTACGCGCGTGGTACGATAGAACGGGGTGTTTACGTAAGTATAATGGCATATGTATCGAGATACGACTCGCGCGTTAACGACGACTATCAAGCTCGGGCGGTGTGTAGTAAAAATATATGGTTCATGAGGCTTACATTTACTTGAGGCTCAGCTATCTGGAGGGGCGGATGGCCTGGCTATATATACACGGAGGCACACGGGATGCCTTGTACTGTACCAGTCCTCGACCCTCAAATCAACAGTCTGTACCTATACCCTATACCGACACATCTATACGAGAGCTTCTGCCGTTGTCCGAGGTAGCGTACTGGCCGGGCTAAAAGCCGGAATGACATTCGGCCTGTCTGTCTACTGCCTCGTCGGGGACAATGGTAGGTCGGCGCCCGGGGGTGACTCGGCAGTTCTACAACGTAGCGCTGGGCTCGACAGGTGGAAGCCGTCTTCGGACATGGTGTCCGTCGGTTGGAGGTGTTCTACCCGTGGGTATGCGCCTCTCGATGAAGCGACGTGGGAGGTTACCTAGGTAGAGTGATGAATGCGGTTAAGTCGGATCACCTGACGCTGTGAGATTAGCCTACATGGGGTGGCGAAGCATGGTAGTCTTAGACAGAGGTCCTTGTCTGGTGATTTCCGCGACGATGAATGGGATGATGGAGAGCGTTGTCATGGTAGGGGTAACCACCCTGCTACTCCACACCACACCTACTAGAACTCCCGCGCCTAGCACCCCCTCGCCCTCTCTCTCTCTCTCTCTCTCTCTCACGCACACACACTACGGATATTGCCCCTAAAGACTCCTACAGTTCTTTATAGCCCCGTTAGATAGTCATTGCGATAGTCGGTGAGTGAGCCTTGGGACAGACAGCATTCATCAACATTGGGGGCGTGAAGTAGTTTTGCAAGGTAAGAGAGCTTTGCCTTAATTTGCTTTAGGCCCAATAGGAGACATATTGGAGCATCATAGGATATGAAATCCATGAACATCCCACCCATTCCACCCATAGATAGAAGATTGTCGGATGTGACGCCCCGATAGAGGAGAAGCTAATCAGTGACCCCCTATTGCCAGTATACGTCGCAAAACAGCATTAACGCAAACACATAAGAAAGCCGACCACGCGCAAACAGGTATAGCATCCAACAAGTAGGTCTCGCTAACTCCAAGGCCACGGGATGGAGTTGAAATAGGGATGTTGTGGAAGTTCGCGCGAACAGCCAATCCAGCTCATTGTTTCAACCAGAGAAACAACGCAAAGGCGATCAGGGGACACACGATGATTGAGACGAGTAATACTGTATTGGCGTCAGCACTACCAACTAAAGCTTCACATTGGCATATAGCTTACCTTCCTTCGTCTGAAGGGGCGAAGGCTGCTTGATTTCCGGTGGTACCGATTCTTCCTTCTGGTTGCTGGTAGTGTCATCCGGGTTGCACTCAATCAGCTTGCCTTTGCCAAGAGTGCCGTCTCTTTCGGGGGTCTCTTGCACAGTTTCTGCCTTGTCGTGCATCTCGCTTGTATGCCCTAGCTCCCTATCATGTAGTAGAGCTAGCATGATATCTTTGTTTGGGGGATTCACGATCTTCACAACGTCCTCGAACGTTATTGTATCCCGACCAGCAAGCCTTTTTCTTGTACGGAGCGCCATTTCATCGGACGCCACCGTCAATCGAACCTCGTCGGGGCCGATTTGAGAGATCATGTGGGTTACACTCATTAATCTTGTTTCAATCATCCCCGAGAGCCGGAAAAGGGGCTTCACGCCATTTCTCATCAATTCTTCGATACAGTGCCAAAAATGAACATCTAAAAGCCCCAAGGTCCTTTCATCACGTAGGAAAAAAAACCAACCACAACTGATCGAAAAAGGCATCATGTGGGAATCTCACTAAATAGACCTCTTGACAGTAACAGAGCCATTCACAGGACTCCCATATATGCAGGTTAGCGGCGTCGAATCCGCCTTTAAGGAGTGTCGAAAGTGTCTCTTGATTTACAAGGTGACCCAAAATACCCAAGGCTACGTTGTCACCTAGATAGAGTTGCGTGTGCCTCGATAGGATCGATGGGGGATCACGGGCAAGCCGCCAAGCAATATACTGTGAAAGACCGAAGTAGCCAGCACATAATAGAGGTGACGCTAGCTGATTTCGCTTGTACTTTTGCGACACACTCGTCCGCACAATCGTAGCTGGTGTTAGAACATATTCGTACTCGATAGCCGGGCCACTAGGGACGGGGAAGCGCGTCCCTTCAAGAGAATGCCGATCGATAATGTCTAGAGTATTGAGGGCCTCGTCTGGACAAGAGCCATCCGAGGGTCCTAGATTGCGGATAAGGTGGGAAATATCGTCACTCGACTTTCCGAAATGAGCCTCCTGTTGGAGTGTCTCAATGTTCTGCTGCATCCGAAAACGGTACTCTGCCAGATTCCCATCCAAACATCCGTGGGCTGCTAAGCGATAGAAGCTAAGATGATATATGTCCGCATGTTCAATTTCAGTAGCAACCACCCAGCACATCGCTCTCACAACGTCGCTGTCGGTGATCCCTATACATCGTGCAAGGGCAGGAAGACGTCGCTGTATGAATTCTAAAATAGAACGATGTTGAAATATGATGACCGGGTATGTGAGCTTCACGTGTGTACATGGATCCTGGTGCGTTGTCAGAAGCCCATTGAAACGTCCAGCTATTTGGTGAACGGTTTGCCGAATCAGCTTGCCAGAAATGTCTCCAATCTGCTCAGCATCGGGATTTTGGAAAGCTAACGCTGATGATCCATGGATTTCTAAGGTCCTAAAGATGAGGAATACAGCCATTACTGACAGGGGTGGACTGGGGTGACGGATGAGGTTCGTTATCGGAAAAGTATGTCGCCTGCCATCCAGGGAAGATCCGTGCTGCCGTACAATTATCGCAAGGATCAGTGTCACTTCGTAAAGATAAGATGTCTCGATCGAGTTTAGGATCCGTTAAAATAGACTTTCCAATGTATTTGGCATATCTTGAACGCGTCTTCGGAGTTTTGAAATGGGATCTTCGTTGGATAACCCCTTCATAACCGACTTCACAACTAGAGCAACCCACAAGAAAACACCTTCAGCGCTACTAACAATGTCCTGAATCAGGAGTTCGGATTCACGTAGATTGGTGTTTCGCAGACGTAGAAACTCATCATGCTTTATCAGGGTGTCATTGACATAGGAGTGGATGTCACTTCTCGTAAGGTCCTGCAAGCGGATCTTGTTACTCGACATCTCTTTGAAGACTGGAAGTTCTCTGCTGGACACACAAAGCTTCACTCTTCCATTAGAGGAGTTGGCCCATTGATGAAGTACCCGAACTAGTCCCTCGTGAGATTCTTCACCATGTTCTTCCTCAAACTCGTCCAAGCCGTCAATGAACAAGCATACATGCATATTATTCCACGTTGTCTGCTCTTCGACTAGTCGATGGAGCGCCTGCTTACAATCCCTGTTCGATATTGTTAGGGAATGAGGCGATGATAAAGAACTGAAAGACTGGGGCTTTGTCGATTCCGCGGAAAACGAAATCGGAATTAGCTCTGGTATCTTGCTGAGGATATCGTAGAGCAGCCCCCGTATCAGGCCCCTTAGAGTGTTTTGGCGCCAACTCCCAGCCTTCCAGAAGAGGAATTTTGACACGATGAGACGTCCGGATGTTGCCCAGGCCGAAAGAAGCTTTTTGGTCATCTCATGTTCGGTGATGAATTGCATAAAGGTCGACTTGCCCGATCCAGACTTTCCCGATATGTGGAATATACCCGTACCTCCTGTGAGCCAGCTTCTGAACATTTCACTGGCGTGTAACTGTACGTCGTCATCTGAAGGGTCACAAGCTCCTCCTAGAAAGCTGTCTCTGAAGTCTGAAATCTTGGGGTTGGAACCAGCATCTTTGGCTAAAAGTCCATGGGGATTATGGAATAGCCATTCGAATGTATGATCTGCCGCGTCTTGCACTTCGTCATACCGATTTCCTGCCACTCCGAGAGCTTGTAGGACCTCGCGCGCATAGGCCCTCTCAGCAGCCTTGACCGAGATGTCCCTCCCGCGTCTCAATTGTTCCAAAATATCGGCCGTGTTGGAACAGACATTTGCTAGGTTGCGAAGCACGGTCTCAATATCGTCGCGGTCCTCCTTGCAGGCGCCTGAGATTGCTCTGAGCTGTTTGGAGGCGTTGACCGTTAAAAGCAAGTTCAAATGCTTCTGACAACTTTCCAACCCAGCTTCGTATTCCTCCAACTGGTCCTGGCTCTTCCATGACCTAAACAGGGCACCGGTGGTGGCTCGGACGCTGCGTGATTTCGTCGCCTTGCATCTTTCAAGGGCTTCGTGAAGCGCCTTACAGATCTCATCTATTCTCGACATGATGTTGTCGAAAGCATCATCATCATGGTGGGCATGACTGCCGTTCGCAAGCTGGTTTATATCGTCCTCCAACCCTTTCACGAGCTCTTGTAAATCTTGGGCAACCTGCTGTAGCCTTTCGTGGTCATAGCCATGGGCAGACTTGTATATCTTCTTGAACTCCTTGTAGGTCTTGATAGAACGCTCCGCGAGATCAAGCACATAGAAAAGCGCGGCGAGTGGTTCCATTGTATGGTGAACGAGAAAAAGTGTAATAGTTCCCTGTTGTGAGTAGGTTTAAGATGTCGCGCTCACTTGCTGGTAAGCCTGCTGGCGCCTAAAAGAGGGCGGCCGCACCGCCACCCAATGTGCAGCTTGGCGGCTACACTGCACCACCTCGATGCACAGGCGAGCCCACTCAGCTCCTCGAGTTCCTCGAGGTGACTGGTCACATAGCCTTCTGCCAATGAACAAATGGAGTATTGACTCTACGTACGCCTGCGCAATGTCCAAAACGACCACTTAGGAGTCACTTGCATGGGAATAATGTCCAAGCCTCGACCGTCCCACCCCCGGCAGTGACGACATTGGCCATTCCGAAAATCTGTATACCCAAATCTATCCGATGAGAAACTAGGCGATTACAAGAGTTTCGCGTTGAGGTTTATTGTAACCCGGGACGCTCAAACTTCCAAGGGATGGCCTCATGCAACGGTACTAGGTTAAGGTTGGGGCTCGGCCCCATGAGCATGCCGATAAGATCATGCCTTGTCTCTATAATCTGCTAGGTATCCTTGTAGTCGCCAGAGCTTCAGTTGCACAGACGTTGTGCGTCGCCCTGCGAGCATGAAAATTGCCCCATCTTTAAGCACAGCAGCTTCCCTCTTGACGTGCTCGGCGTGCTCCAACCCCAGGAGCATGGGCATGTTATACACGGCCAGGCTCATGGTAGCAGCCTCGCCTTTAACATCGAATGTCGCGAATGGCCCGGGCTGGCTCTCCGGCTTTTCCGAGCCCGCGGCCTCGTCCGGGTTGCCGAACCAGAGCACGGCGCCCTTGTGCTTGTACTGCACGTCATTCCAGCCCCAGCACTTGACGATGTAGTATCGCTTGTTCTCCGTACAGAGCCTTGAGAGGTAAAGTATATCGTTTAAGATATCCCGCCGCATCAGGTCCAGTACGAAAGCATCCATGTCTTCGCGCCATATGGCTTTTCCGGTTAGTTGTCGGTATCGTGAGCTTGTTGTGCCCAGGAGCTTCTTTTGGCTATTCTTGAACCCCGAGGTGTCCTCCAGAAACGCGCAAAGCAAATCCCGTCTTGCCAAAACATAAGCGGAGGGTCCATATGGACGCCCGTTCCCTGATGGAGTGTCGGGTGTAGCACTTCGACTCTGAGAGTTCGTGCTCGTGTCTGGCTCGGGTATCGTCTCTTCTCTATTTTCTTGTGCTTTTGCAGCGCCTGTCTCACTTATGGACTCCTGTATTTCCTTCGTGTTTGGCTCCTTGGCCGCGGGGTGCTCGCGGAGCGCAAGACTGCGCGGCACCCACCATGGGTTGCCGGTCTCGGGGTGGGCTATGAGACTGAAGTCCTGGAGGAAGAAACTAGGCAGACGAGTACGGGTCGCCGCACATTGGCGTATAGGCGTCGCTAGCGCCTCCGCTAAGGAACCATAAGCATCCAACGGCACGAAAATGGCTCCCACAGGTATCCTTACCAAACGGATTGGCCCGGAGCTGTCGCTCGACAGAGTTCTGGGGCTTCCCGGGTTTGGCCTTGGGCACCTGATGGCGCTGCTTAGCCTCCCAGAACGAAGGGTCCATGACGGGCGACAACGGCAGCTCGCCGACAGCCGTGTCTATAGTCTTCGTTTCCGAGTCGACCTTGAAGATGTCATCGCGATCGCTGGCGAGCCGTCTTTTGCTAGGATCGGCGTCCGCGGATGCGCGCGCGAGATCGCCATCGTGAGCGTGGTCGGTGAAGTATCGGGGACTAGGATATCGGACGAGGGTCGCGGACCGCACAGGCCTCGCACTGCTCTGTCGCAGTGCTTTACATAGTCTCATAACCACATTTGAATCGGCAATGGCTCTTATTAACGTAGGGAGGGCGTCTAGGAGAATCCGGAATGGATGTTGAGAAAAAAGAATTGCCGCCGCAGAGCTTTAGCGCAGATCTCGGAGGGGAGGGTCATAGCTCCCCGAACCTGCCCGCGGCGCCGCCCCACGCTGGAACTTCCAACTGCGCGACAAGTGACGCCCACGCCCCCAATTGCTACCGACAGAAGATCAGAGCTACTCAAAACAACATCGGCGAGTCCAGGCAGAGCTCTAGTCAAACCCGCGGTACCGCGCCCACCTACTTTACAAAGATCATATATTTCGCATGACTGTTTAGGCCAGGATGAACTGTCAACGGCCGTTATGGCGCCTCTTGCGAACGCTACCCGCGGGGACGAAACGCGCAGCTCGGTGCTTTTCCCAATTCCCGGCTGGGCCAGCGCAGCCCCCCCAAGGAAATATCCCTTTACCATACATCACAGAAGTAACTGTAAGAGAGGCCGATCGAGTCGCGTAGGAGCGTGATAAGCTGACTGAGTAGTCGGGTGGCTGGAGGACATGTTCGTAGCTACGCGGATGCACCGTCGCTGAGGTTGCCTTCTTGCTGACCTGGCCGCGCAGATGACATCTTTTCGAAGCTGTTACAAGTAGGTTGAAACACCGATCATGCGTCGTGTACCACTGACCTGACCTCCATTGGCCTCCAGGAACGGATAATATGTCTCAACGGCCCTATAGACGACATGGTGTCCGCCTCGATCGTCGCGCAGCTCCTCTGGCTCGAGTCCGATAACCCGGACAAGCCGATCACGATGTACATCCACTCGCCGGGCGGCTCCGTGGTGGCCGGGCTCTCCATCTACGACACGATGACGTACATCCGGTCGCCCGTGTCGACGGTGTGCCTGGGGCAGGCGGCGTCGATGGGGTCGCTGCTGCTGACGGGCGGGGAGAAGGGCAAGCGGTTCGCGCTGCCGCACAGCAGCATCATGATCCACCAGCCGCTGGGCGGCACGCAGGGTCCCGCGAGCGACATCCTGATCTACGCGAACCAGATCCAGCGCACGCGCGAGCAGGTCAACGAGATCTACCGCAAGCACCTGAACGCCGCGTTCGGGCACGAGAAGTACAACCTCCGCGACGTCGAGGAGATGATGGAGCGCGACAAGTACCTGACGGCCCACGAGGCCAAGGACATGGGCATCGTCGACGAGATCCTGACGCGAAGGGACAGCAAGCAACCCGCCAAGGCGGACGAGACGGACAAGCCCAAATAGACGCGAAACTACTCGTGCTGCATGGGTCTCCTACCGCCTGTGCTAATGGTATGAGACTAGATGTTTCTTCAAGCAGTGGATGACCAACATTAGCTTTACCGCCCCTCTGCTGATATGCCGGCCGGTTGTCGCATACCTAGTGGCTTCAATTTGTCCGGGGGGCGGTAGGGAGATTTATGTACCAGTTAAACATTGTAGTCTTGAATCCTAGTTTGAGAACAGTTGTCTCTTCTTTTCTTATGTCTTGTCGACGCATACACTATCGACGGTCATCATGACACTAACTAGAATATCGACAGAACAATTGAGGTTGGCATATCAAAACCCGCACTGGCAAGGTAGGCACGGGGGGAATCTAAGGGCTGCGGAAACGTAGTTGAACAGGAGGACTAAATTATCAAGGCGATGGCCCACAGCACAAGCAGGTGAAGAGACGACTGTGCCAGGTATCAACGATCGAAGGTGTTGAGAGGCTGGTTGGGGAGCTAATGATTCCAACAGACACGTTCTACACATAGCTAACCATGTCATAGTTTACAAGGTACATGCGAATTAGATGAAATTGTCATTCATGTTGGAACTTGGCATGCCCATGTGAATGGAGCAAATCAGACGTCGGCGTAAAGGGCTATCAAGGACATAGTAATACAGTACCTAACAAGACTCATGAAGAAACCGCTCGGCTAGGGTATCAGTGGTTCTGGAGCTAGAACCGGGGAAGCCGTATAAAATAAGCACAGCCTTCTAAGCATGGCTAATGTAAAAGGTACCGTTTGGTATTAACTATGATACTTTTATTGCTTTCCCCATGGGATTTTCGTTTAGTCCGACACCATTCCAGATCATCCGTCTCTGTTCTGGGCCCCTTTTCTTGGAGCCGTATTTGAGGAGGTACGCTCTGAGTTCCCTAACCATTTCGCCCTTTTCGTACTTGAACACCTCTTGCTTAGCGTTGGCCGCAAGAATCATGGCTATCTGGCCTGCCACTATCGGTTGGGCTGCACAAAAAAATATGTCAACGATACACGAGAAAAAGCGTATAGGTATAGGATGCCACGAGGAACAATCGACATACCGAGAGACGTGCCGCTTTCACCGGGGCCAGATTTCCACAGCCCCTTTTTGGAACATTGAGTATCAATACCCACGGCGAATATTTTGACACGAGGTCCTCCCTGTGAAACTACGAGTCGCTTAAAACTGCTGTCAACAGCGCCGATGACCAATATTGGAAAAACCTCGGACTCGAATAGTCCAGGGAAAGTGTCGACCTCCTGGCGCTTGGGGTCCCATGCCTCGTTGCCCGCAATCGTGACAACGGGCACGTCGTACAGCTCCATGATGTCCGCTATCAGGTCGTACAAGTCGTCGGAATAATATTCAGGGGTATCTGATTCATCGATAGTCATCGAAAGAGACACAACGCTCCTCCCCTGACGCTCGGGATGTTTTTCGAGGTCCTCGATAATCGTCTTGAAGGCGTGGAAGAATTCGCTTCCGCTCAGCTCGGCCATCTTCACAACCACCAATGTCGCCTTCTTCGCAACACCGGCTGTCCTGCCGACTATTTTGGATGCGACGCACGTTCCGTGCGAAGGAACCGGCGTGCTTTCATCCCGCCATGCACTTTTACGCAGTGTCTGAGCCAACGGTGTTAGGAGGGAAATCACTTTGGAAAACTCCTACAACAACGTTACAACGCGTTAGCATAGCCCACACAGAGATCCATATAGTAGAGCAATCGAGTAATCTATTACAAGAAAATATTAAAGCCGATTGTGAGTAGCCGACGCTAGTTCCACTTACTCTAAAATGCCTCTTGTATGCCACTCCCTGCTCAATGTGATAGATGAAAGTACCGTTACCTGCATTTTTTTCATATACGTAATTCTCGAACCGTTTAGTATTTTTTTCTGCCATCACAGATTTATCACTGTTGCCCAAGCTCTATTAGCAATACACTACGACTTTCATCCACGGGGGATAAAGGAAGGGGAAGAAGGAAAAGAAGGAAAACGTCAGTGTAGAAAATGCATCACTTGTCATTATCCATACCCTGGCATGCTAAGAGCAATAAGCTCATCGGGAGCTTTTTTCTGGGTTTTATAGAAGGGTTCCCTTTTATTGTTGAATATATGGTCGGAGGATCTCACGTCCAGTGATGTCTTCGCTTCAAGTGGTGCTTCAAGTGGTGCTTCAAGTGGTATTAAACCAGCTGATTTAACTTCCGGGAACAGTTCGACGACCACTTCCTTCATCTTCTTTACCTCTTCAGCCTGGTTGCCTGTGAGGTCGACAGACCACATTCTAATTCTGCCATGAATTTGCAGCGTGTCTATGCCCGGGTGCTTTTCGATAGTCTTTTGAATGTTTGTGAGGGTGTCATAGGGACCCACACACACTAGGAGTGACTGGCCGAGGCGAGGCATTGTGACGAGGCAGTTGGACTGTTATACATAAGGCTTTGCAGATACGAGAATTCCAGGTAGCAATGCAGACAGCAAATAGCAACGAGGCTGTCGGCGCTATCAGCGCTATGGGATTATTGTTTTAGGAAAACACGCTAGCTATAAGAGGGACTGAAGCCCGCCGAGGGAAGCTAGGGAGAATCTAGTCGGCAAGGCAGATCCTTAGATTTGATATAGCTTCAATACAAACCATCCACCCCTTCTGACAGAGGGTCTCTTCCGTGGCGTTCTTTCCATCTCTAGGATGGACCATAAACCGATGATTCTTCTCATCTGGTTCCTTCTCTTGCCTGCCCGTGACATCTTGGACTGGAGAGTGGAAGGTTGAAAGACTTTGCCGTGCAGTTGATGTATTACAATCTATATTGCGAATTGCGGGCGTCGCACTGAATACTTTAGGAAGGACCGCCGGGGTTGCTAGAGAACCTGCAAAAATAGAAATTATTAAATGGAATATTGAGCAGTGGATCGTCTTCATGTTGGGCCAGTGGGGGGCAGTATGAGAGGAGCGAGAAAAGAAATCAAAAGAATAAACGGAGAAATGGCGATGCCACCTGCCTGATAAGGGGGCTGCATGCCAGGTACAGTTTCCAAGGAACGGAGTAGATCTGGCCAGTGAAGCTATTATTATATCACAAACATAAGCATAAACCTAGTTCCGAGTCGTTGCCCTTCAAAGTTAGGTAGTAGTTATTTTGAGTATTGATTGACTTCGAAAATTTTGATGTGATAGGTCTGTACGTTGTAGGCTGGTAGGATGCGGCTTCGTAGGATCTGACTACATAGTCCTGAGTTTAGTTAGCTAACTAACTAAGGACTAACTAGCTACCTACAACTAATTAACTAGTTAGTGACTGAACCAACATGCTGGAGCGTCTCCATGTAGACCTAGATAAGTTGGAACCAAGCCCTACTACTGCCCAGATGCACCAATCGAACGCAATCTATTTCAAGGCACCAAAGCTGACAACTTTTGAGAACGTCGATATCTAGGTACAACGTCTGATGGGTAATGATGAAATCCATGCGTGTAGCACGGACTCTGGGGCTCTGTGGGTAAAAGGCTGTATTAAAGATGGGTCAATTTACTACGTATGTAGCTAGCCTAGGTGCTTAGTTACCTATGTATAGTAAGTGGGCAACAGTCTAATTTTATCTAGTAGTGTTTCGGTGTAGAAAAGGATCCAACATATGGGTTATGATGTATCTGGCGATACTGGGTGGAATTCATACCTACATAGTAGGCTGCTAGGCCTCAGCGTTGATATGGCGAACGTTACAACAATCCTGTCATTCCTTTTCGGCTCTGTTATCTAGGACCGAAGACGGAAGACCCCTAACTAAATAGTTGCCTGCATCGTCAGAAGGAACTCGATAAATCTCTGTCGGCAACATGGAAGAATCACGGCCCGAGCCTTCTATATTGGACTTCCTAGCTTCACCGCTGTACGACTTACGTTTGATGTGGACAAGAACAAACTCTGCTGCATGAAGCAACATGTCTCAATGCAGAGATGCTCGTGTTACAAGGCGAGATAGTAGTTCTCTTCCACCCCAGCTCGTCAAACCGGGGAGGGCATCCGTTGACTTACACACATGTCGGGCATGCGTGGACGAGTAACCAGAATCCTCTCATCGTACGAGGTCTCGTCACACGTAAGCACGGCTTCTGCGCCTGCGCTCGGAGGACACGGGCTCGCGCAGCTACCTACAGGCGCCTCGCCGAAGATCCCACGGGCTCCAGCGATACTGGCCAGCCAAGCTCCGACGGCATACCCGTATCGCGTGGCTACGGGCGTCATCGTGGCAGCCATGCGCGAGCGGGGAACCCGCCGTGCCACCACACCTGCGCGAATATACCCCGAGAAATCCCGCGGGACAGGTTACGGACTGGGCCACGCGACCCTCGTCCAGGGCTACACAGATCTCGCCGGTGGAGGGACGTGCGGGGGATTTCATCGTCCCTAACGGCTGCGTCTACCCGCGGCCCGTCCGAGTCCTCCGGCACGTGGCCGGCCCTGGTTCCTATCTGACTTGTCGTAAGAGGTGAGCCGTAAGCCACCGCGGGGCCCCTTTATTGGATGTACGGGACTAATACTCGTGGGTTTCCGTGACACCCTTCGTGCTCATGTTCTGGGTATACGTGCGTTCTTCGACTCAACAACATAGCATTGCACCTCCTAAATGTCTCGGGACCTCGTACACCATCCCGGCGTAGCTGGCACGGGCCGATATCTTGGAATCCCTGCTCAGGTTCGGGTCCGTACCGGATTCGCAATCGTGGCTGTCAAGTTGTTGTCCAAGACGAATCCGCGGCTCCCTGTGTAAGGGATTTCATTTCACAGAAGTGGTGCTTTTGCGGCCCCAATTAGAAGCTGGAACTGAAGGCTTTGGCGATTCTTTGTTTTTGCTCAATAAGAAAATGGAACTGTACTACTGTACTCAGTGCATTAATCTGCACGTCAAACATCTGGCTGGGATGTCCTGAATTCACCGACTACGAAGGGTGGTGATGCTTGGCATAGGAAAAGGGGCAATGACTAATAATACAAGGTGAACTGTTCCGTCGCAACATCTATACCATGGCTAAGAGATGGATATTGGCCAATACACTTCTAAATGCCTGGATATGTCTATATTTGCGTAACATATCACAAAGGTGAGTCTACACAATTTAGTGGCTCTCCCGGTGGCTAGAATTGGTGGTTTCGCGAACGACTATAACCCGGATCTACTGCCATAGTGGCTTCTGTATGTTTAGAAGGGACTACAAGGACGTATCGAAGCAGGTAGTAAGAATCGAAGTACCCAGCTTTGGGGGTGATCTATGCCCCTTAAGCTCGGTTCGTGTGATAGCAGCACCATCATCATTAATAGCAAATTATGTTTCAACAGAATAGTAAATAATTCTTTGAGAAATGCTTTCCTTTCAGTAAGTGAGGAAAAGGGAGGTGGATATTAGATATCATAAGCGTGGGACGTAACTGAGCGTCTACCTACCAAAGCTGCTACATAAGCTACGAAGAGCATAAAACAATGAGCCCAATAAATGTCAAACGGTGTAAAAATATATCCGACACGATTTTATGGTTGGAGGAACCAATTCTCCTTGCTCTTCGAACGGGTCCATAGGTTCACGCGCCCCAAGAGCTCCCATAGGGAAGCATAAATATATACGAGGAGACTCAACGGGCCAAAGATGAGCATTGGCACGATCGAGAGGGTGAAATGACCTGCAAATACTAACGTTTAGCAGAGACAACAACAACAACAACAACCCAGCGGATGAGAAAATAATCACTCGATCACTCACCGAAGAACAATTCCCGCCTGGCCACCGTGTCCCACAGCTCGCCGGCCATGACCTCGGCGGCGCCGTCCCACCGCCACGGCCCGCGCAGGCGGAACTTGGTGTTGAAGTTGGCGCCGAGGGCCCAGGCGAGCGGGAGCTTCCACCAGGCGCCCGGCGAGCCCTCCGCCCCGAAGCCCGCGCGCAGCACCTCGGGCACGGACGGCGCCGCGCCCATGTCCAGCGCCAGCTGGTAGGCGTAGCTCTCGTGGTCGACGCCGGAGCGGATGCGGGCGCGCTCGCGGCGGACGAGGCGGTAGTGCGGCTCGTCGCCGCGGCGGAGCGGCGGCCCTCTCAAACGCGCCGGCGCTAGGATCCGCAAAACCCACAGCTGCGCCTGCATCTCGGACAGCGGCGGGATGGCCCCCAGGTTCGGCCGCACGAACCCGATGAACCCCAGAGTCGGGTCCTCCTCCGGCCAGATCTCCCGCACGTGGTCGTAGTAGGGCACGGAGCCCGAGGGGAGGAACGAGAACTCCTGCTTGTACCCCGTGCAGAACACCACCACGTCCGGCTTCACCTCCTGCCCCCTCATGTACGCGTACTCGGGCCGCCCGTTGTCCCGGAAGTGCACGACCCCGTCCCCGTCTATGTACTCGGGCCACGGCGCGAGGTCCAGCTGCCGCCCCTGCGTGTCCGTCTTGGCCGGCTGGACTATCCACGAGCGGATGTGCTGCAGAACCCCTTGTGGTCTATCCGGCTTCCAGATA
This sequence comes from Xylaria sp. JS573, assembly GCA_000966885.1. Taxonomy (NCBI): domain Eukaryota; kingdom Fungi; phylum Ascomycota; class Sordariomycetes; order Xylariales; family Xylariaceae; genus Xylaria; species Xylaria sp. JS573. The sequence continues at coordinate 47,957 of JWIU01000040.1, read as the reverse complement.
GTATTAAGATAGGGGCTGATCTTGGAGCCCGATTTATTGAAGAAGACTGCTTGCCGTCAGCACTTCGCTTTCCTTATTCTGTCTGATAAATCAATGGGACACCTGTCGGGGTAATCACGACTTACTCTCCGCCGTAGTCCATCCTTTAGGTTTTCCGCCAATCCATTGATCTGTCCCGTGAGTTGTTCCCCATGAAATCCAGAGGATCCATCGGACGTAATAGTCATAATATTTCCAGAGGACGGTGCTATTTCTCAGCCAGGGGTGTACGTACGCCGTGTCAAACAAACTGGCTCGGGAGGCATCAATTGGGACCTGGGGGCGATCTGAAGGACTTCGTTTGCGGCTGAATATCAACTTGGGATTCGGGTTTCTCTGTATGACTCTTTAGTCCCGGTTTTTGCTGCGAGCTTCGATGGGGATATATATCACTTTTGGGGCTAGATGGAAGCCGTCTCTGTGGCACATAACAACTCTCTTTGTCGGCGAGGTCATCGCAAGGTATGAGACATCTGCGCCGGTCTCCCCGCTTCCTAAGACGAGGACAGTCTTTCCAGCGCCAAACTGGTCCCGCGACTTGAGCTCGGAAGAGTGAAACGTCGTTGGTACTTTTTCAATCCCTTTCACTTGGGGGATGCTCGGGTCAACGTGTAAACCAGAACAGACGGCGACAGCATCACACTCCCAGTCATGTAACTGTCCCTTTAGTGAGTATGTCACATTGTGACCACCGGACTTCTTCTTTTTAAGACTGGTGACTGTGCAACGGAAAGTCATGTAAGGCCATAATTTGAAGTGCGTACAGTACTCGTTGAGATACTCGAGATAGCGAGGGGCGCTAAGGAAGTCTGGTTCGTCCTTGCATCTGAAGTCCGAAAATGTAGTGAGTTGTCTGGAAGATACAAGCTACGGATGCAAATTAGTCTGAGACGGGAGATGTACAGCATAAAGGGGGGGGGAGGGGCAGTCTCTACCTCAGCATCTACATACATTCGCCTCAGGAATGTGCCACCCACGCCTGGCTCAGACTCGAAGAGACGCGCTTCAACAGGCTCTGTTCCTAAGGTCCTTTCAGCTGCTAAAAGATACTTGAGTGTCACGAGGCCCGAAGGACCTGCACCTATTATTGCAATGCGCATCTCCGTGACTAATGTATAGTTATACAAGATCCGGTGCGGATAGATGATGTCGGTATGCGCCTGGCTTCATAACGTGCGAGTCTCTATGAATGAGGGTACGATGAACTGTAGATAACCTCTTTATAGTCCTCCACTTCTTGTGATGGCCATAAGTTTATACCATTCACCTCGGTAATCTGTCGAGCTACGTCCTGTTTCGGACGAGCTAATCCATTCCTATTCCCTCATCTTGTTGCCTAGTCGTTCATACACATGAAAGGTGCGCGAACACTGTGATAGTTGATGATGGGTTACTAGTCGCGAAAACGGATAGGGAACTGGGACTATTGCTACGGTCCACAACATACTCTCCACCACGACGTTGCCAAGATACGCGGCGCACTCGTAGGATCTCCTTGTACGCCGTGATCTGATCTCGTGGATTTTGTGGTTATACGGGGTACGTGGTGTAACATAGGTACCATGCAGTGCTCGGTGGCTATCTCCAGCGATATATCTTAACCCTCTAGTTCACCGCACATCCACTTTCAGTCTTCCTACTGGCTCCTCTCGATACCTGGTCCTAGGATTTCAGACGATGCGCCTAATCCCAGAAAGCACCAATAACGATAGTCTTGTGAAAGGAACCCCCGGACGAACTATACGCATGTCTCAGAATATCTCAGAGATGCAACCACGGTGAGGATTCCGAGACCCACGGATCCCTACATCGCCCAGTAGCTCAAGGTCTAGAATCGGAGTTCAACCGGGCTCGTGGTCCGTTCAAGCAACGTCAACTCCTGCAGCGTTGAAGTGCATGGGACTTGCATAGCCGTATTCCTTAGCGCGGCCACCAGCCGAGTCCGTGGGTAGCATAGTGGGTAGCATAGCACCGCTCAGCATAACATGATCGTAACCGAAAATACCTTGATCTGCCGTTGAACGGCGGGGAAAAGCCAATTGCGTCGTTGGGCCCGTCACGACATACCGAACCCGGCTCCAGTTGCGAAATCCTAACGCACGTAACGAAATTAGGTTCGTGCACGTCGATACAAGAGAACCCCGGCTGCAGGGCAGAGGGTCCTACCAATAGAATGGAATAGAATAGACGGTTCCGAGATAGTTGAATGTTGAACTTCGGCTAAGCCAGGGCAGGCGACATCCGATCAATACGTGGATATCATCTACATATACTAGGCAAGATAGGTATAACTAGATCTACGCTAGGTCCACTATGACTTCGTAACCCCTCATAACACGGCGACGTAATTTGTTGATGTTGTTAATAGTAACTTTTAGATAAACCAGGGTGAAATGCCTATATTGAGGACAGTGCGGAGAGGACATTCGCAATCCGTTATCTGATAGTCATGGATAGTTTCGTCAACTGGGTTGCTCGTTTAGCTTTTGTCAACTGGGATGCTCGCTTAAGTATTTGATGCCTTCGATCGAGCTAACTTAATACGGGATTGGAGGATATTACCAAACCAGACATGACGCAAATAGCTGTGTGTTAACGTAACAGAGAGACCAAGATTTCGGAAAAGGGGAAGTAGATGAACGTGTCTACCCCGGCAGTGTGTACATATGTGTATAAGTTCAACGCCGGTACCGGGAGACGGGCCTCCTGCAATTCTCAGATACCGAGGGTGGGTTTCCATACTACCTAGGATGGACAAGACATCGATCCCTCAATGAATAAGGACTAGGCATCTGGCTAACTTAAGACTTTAGGCTCAATGCCATCCTTATTGCCTACGAAGACTAAGAAGACTAAATACTTGTGGCAGTGCCTTCGGCCGGTAGACAGCCCCTGTTGCAGTACTACCTATATTAAGATACTTGCCACTTGTACTGGTGACCGGGATGGTCATCCAGGAGGTGCGGCTGCCCGAAAAATACCTCTCTAGCAGTGGCACCCTCAGGTTCGGCGCGCTCCCTAAATAGGCCCCTCTTCCGCAGCTCGGGAATCACGAACTCGATGATGTCCTCGAAGGAGCCGGGGTTGACCACGTGCGCGAGGTTAAAGCCGTCAATGTCAGCCACCTCGGCCCAGCGTTCGAGCTCATCCACCACCGTCTTTGGGCCGCCGATGATCTTGGGCCTAAAAAGTTCGACCACGATCAGTAAAAAAAAAAAAAAAAAAAAAAAA
>JWIU01000040.1:0-44261 GCA_000966885.1 Xylaria sp. JS573 | reverse complement strand
GCGGCGGCGGCGGCGGCGTCGACGTTGGGGGGTGGTGATGATGATGATGATGCCATGGCCGTTGTCGTGGGGGACTTTCAAGTGAGGGGTCGTGAGGTGCGTCTACTTACTCCAAGATGTGTTGAGAGGGGATGCCCGAGAGCTTACAAAGATGTCTTTTAGATGGGACAAAAAGTCTAGAGTCTCCCCGACGGTTTGGCTATTTGCATGGGTGCAAGCACGTTATATGCTCTTCGAATACTAGCCCAGCGTGCTAAACTAAGAAGCTCGCCGTAACCGGTTCAATTGCGAAGATCCCGATAAGCATCGGAATTTTCCTGGCGGTGCTGTGTATAGCGCACAAGGTTTTGGTGTTGAGATAACCCCCGACTTACTCGTTCCTCGCATCTTTCCATCATGGTCTCCACGAATTGCGTGATTCAACTGCAGTGCTACGCGCCATTTCCAATAACCGGACGCGCCCATATATAAAGTAGCAGTAATGGTAGGAAACCCGGCCAGCCGGTCGTGCAAATGTTACGTAGTTTCACACGTTTGAGCTTTTTGATTATCGTAATATCGATCCGTCATGTCGACTGGCGCGTCTGAAGTCAGTCTGCTCAGCCAGGGCGTTGGCTACGGCGTGGTTATCGGACTTGGCGTCCTGTTCGCTCTTGTCATCCTAGTTGCAATTAAACTACAGAAAGATTACCTCAATGAAGATTCTGGCGAGTCGGAGATGTTTATGGTAGCTAATCGAACGGTTGGCACAGGTAAGTCCTTGGTGCGAAGTGTCTCTGGGTCTCCTTTTGATGATTCTTACGAAGCATAGGTTTAACATGTTCCGCTGTTTTCTCTTCGTGGATGTGGATAAATGAGACCGTGTTCTCCTCAGTCCAATGCTACAAGTTTGGGATCGCGGCGCCCATGTGGTTTGGCAGCGGTCTCGCCTTCCAGATCTCCCTGATGGCCGTGCTTGGCGTCCTGGTCAAGGTCAGGGTGCCTCATGCCCATACCTCACTGGAGATCGTGCGTATACGATACGGAAAGCTAGGACATTCCACCTTCATTGTTCTGAACCTGATCAACAATATTATTGGTTGCGCTACGATGATTGTGACGGGCTCACAGATCTTAGTCGGCTTGACTGGGATCAATCTCGCTGCGGCCACCATTCTAATTCCCCTAGGAGGTAGGACACTACTCGACCCACGTACGAATCCTCTTTCCTAATGCTAAGTGTCTATATAGTTGTCTTATATACTGCGGTTGGAGGGCTCAAAGCGACATTCTTGACGGACTTCCTTCATACAACAATTGCCCTTATCCTGATCGTATTCTTTACTTTGGGTGTGCTGACACATGAACGCATCGGTGGTTTCGACGGACTCTACAACATGTTGCTGGCCACAGCGAAAGACAACTACATAGACGGTAACTATGAGGGGTCGCTTCTGAGCTTCAAAAGCCAGGGCGCCATCATATTCGGTGTGATTCTCAAGTTCGGGAATCTCGCTCTCGTTATCATGGCAAGTCAAGGTGGTCCTAACACTTACGTGAGATCCCTGCTAACGAGGTTCTAGGACACTGCTTTCTGGCAGAAGTCTTTTGCCGCCGAGGTGAAAGCGACGGTGCCCGGGTACAACCTGGCGGCCTTCGCCATCTTCGCGGTGCCGTGGGCCATGGGCACCGTCATGGGGCTGACTGCCCGGGCCTTTCAGAGGACCTCTGTATACCCCTTTTTGGCCGACGGGTTTTCCTCCTCGCAGGTCAACGCGGGCTACGTGATGCCGTACACCATCCACGCGCTCCTCGGCACGGGCGGCAGCGCGGGGATGCTGCTGCTCCTGTTCATGGCGGTGACGAGCACGGTGTCCTCGTCCATGATCGCGGTGAGCAGCATCCTCTCGTTCGACATCTACCGGACGTACGTCAACCCGCGCGCGACCGACCGGCAGACCGTGCGCGCGAGCCACCTGGGCGTCGTGTTCCACGGCGTGCTGATCGCCGGCATCACGCTGGGGCTCAACTACGGGGGCGTCGACATCAACTGGCTCTCTTACACGATGAACATGATCAGGTGCCCGGGCATCTTCCCCCTCATCTTCACCGTCCTGTGGAGCCGGCAGTCGAAGCTCGCCGCCGTGGTCGCGCCCGTGCTGGGCATGGCGTGCGGCATCGCCGTCTGGCTGGGCACCACGTACAGGATTTACGGCGTCGTCGACCTCGAGACGACGTCGATGCAGCTCCCGTGCGTCTACGGCGGGCTGACCACGGTGTTCGCGCCGGTGGTGTTCTCCGTCGTCATATCGTACGTCGGCCCCAAGGAGGTCTTCGACTGGAACGACTTCCTGAGCATCGGGCTTGTCAAGGATGAAGACGGCGACGGAACGCAGCCTACCCAACCAGACCGCCAGCTGGGGTCCAACACGGAGCCCAAGGGAGTGAGCCGAATTAGCAGCAAACAGGCGCCGGACGACATCGAGCCTGTGTCCGGTGAAGGGACGGACACAGAAGCCAATCCCCAACCCCTGAAAGTCGAGAAAGCTTCGTCGTCGTCCACGTCACTATCTACGTCGGGCCCTCCGGCCGGCGAGCAGCGCGCCCACCCCTTCGACGCCGCGACGCTCGCGTATCTCGGGCGCTGGTACAAGATCGCGTGGGGGCTCCTCGTCTTCATCGTGACGACGACGTTCGTGGCCTGGCCGCTGCCGCTGTACCGGGATTACATCTTCACCCGGAGCTTCTTCAGCGGCTGGGTGTCGGTGGCCATCATCTGGCAGTTCTTCGCCATCGGTGCCGTCGTCGTGTACCCCGTCTACGACGGCTGGGGCCAGATCTCGAAGGCCGGTCTGGGGCTGTGGCGCTCCTGGTTAGGGAGAAGGGGCACGGCCTAACTAACCTAGGGGCATGTATCGGGAGTACTCCGAGGATGAAGGAGTGAGGGATAGATAGAAAGTGCTCAGATAGAGAGTGCTATCTAGATTATAGGGGGCCACAACGTAGACGGCCTTGGGCGGTAAAGGTCTCCATGCGTCTTTTATTAGGTAGAATGGGGAACGTGTTGGACCAGATAAAGCCTGGATAGGAATCTATAGATGTCGTCTAGACAATGTAATGATTGGGTAATGAAATTTACCAACCACATCGATGGGATGTTCTGACGGGCTACTCACCGTTGCGATATCCCGTTTCGGGGTCCTCCTGTCTTCCGGTGCAATTACCGATCCATCGCCTTTTTCCATAATTATCGGAAGACTGTAACGGCTCATCAAGCCCACCCTGACATGAATGTAGTTCACAATGATAGTCCCAAATTCTCATGTCGGTCTGATCAGTGCGCCACAGCCGTGCCCCAACTGAGATGTCTGATGGAAGGATGTGGAGTGCCTAGGTTAAGTATGCAGCTACATCCCATTCCTTCGCGTCGGTAGCGACAAGCGAGCCTCTAGCGTTTCGGTATATGACAAAAGCGCCTTTCATGATTTGGATGTAAATGTTGACCCATATATCCTCGTGTTTTTTTTTGCTGCTTTCAGTGTCGTCGCTTCGGCGTCAGTCCTCAAGCATCACGATTACGTACTAGGTACCGGTATATTATTGAAGGAGGTAGGGTGCTCAGAACGTAATCTTATGTGATGCCATGACGCCAATTCCATCTGTACTGGCTCACATACATAGGTCACTTGATTGTGAGATATGCTTAGTGGCATCGAAAAGTGAAGCTATTTTCGCTTTTGGTCGCGGATAGCGAAAGCCATGCTAACCTAGGCCAAGCTAGTCTTCGGCAATTATATGCGATCCCATCGATGTTTCGCATTAGGGTGGGTTAGGCAGGTGGCGGAGTCGACTAGAAGGAGACGTTCTCTTTGGTCCCTCGTTCCCTATAATTTATACTTATTATAAACCTACATATTAAGGGGGATCTGACCAACAATCGGGGTTTGGCATTGGCGATGATTTCACACAGCGACCCTACTGTACCTAGGTTAGATGATTCCCGCGACGTGCCCTGACGTAGCGCAGACCCCAGCACGTGGACTTAGCGTGACGTCAATTCTGCAATGCAGATCGCGCACCACGTACCGGGGGGTCTTCACCTCCAGCTCCAATCCCCCCCTTTTGATAAATTAGCGGATGCCTTACTACTACGTATTCGTACTGCGTACAGCCACCCCTCTTCTCTGCCACCTCCCTTTCCACGGACGACCTCAGCTTTCTGGCTCGATATCATGTGGTATACGAGTACGTAGGTAGAGCAACAGGTGGTTGAGTACCTAAGGTTAGTTGATTACCAGTGGGCTGGGCTGGCTGGGTGCTCTAGCTTTTGGTGGGGTCGTAGCCTAGGTCCCAGCCTACCTGGGTTGCTGCTAGGGCATTGCTAAATTCGTTGATGGTCGGACGGCTTGAAACTCTAACATGGGCGCAGGTTGTATGTAATAGTAATCTGTAGCAAACCTCCAGTCTATGCAACTTGTCCCCTTCAGCCCTTTTCTATCGATCTTGCTTGCGTGTCAGCTTCCATTGTCTTTGCCTGCATACAGTCTACTACATTTTCCAGTACCGCATCACATCAGGAATGTGAGAAGCTTCGTACCATTCTTTCCTCTGCACCATTGACTGTGTTTACCGACGTTCGTCTCGTTTGTCCCCCCTTTATCGTACTCTCTATACCTTCCTGCGTATTGGTTGTTGCTTCGAGCGTTGACGCAATATACCCTCAAAATACACATCTACCTCCCTTTTTCGAAATACCTAGACGCGGATCAAAGCTCCTGCATTGGCTGCAACTAAAGTCGAGCTCCTTACGGCCGTGTCCTCACGCTTTCCGCTATTGGACCGGGGCTGCTTGTCAACGGTCCCTAGAATAAGAAAACAGCATGTCTTCGACCAATATCGATACGAACGGCCCCCATGACCATGTCCTACGCCCACGTCCCCAGAAACCGCAGCACGCCCAAGTCGCCGAGCTAGCGAGAGCACATAGCAGCACTTCGGTCAATGGATCGCTCGACACGCCTGTAGACGATACCGCGTCAGGCTTGACAAGGTAAGCTACTTCCACCTACCTTTACCGCTTCCCAGCCCGGGTGAACGGTGATCGGTGAACGGACCCATAAACAACAGATCAGAGGTTGACTTGGTTTGTGCAATCATTCTAGCGGCCGTTCAACGCCAGTGCCCGAAAACGCTCCCGCGTCGACCAAGGCTTTGTCTAGTGCCCGAAAGCAAGTCCGCGCCGAGCAGCGACGGCGTATCTTCCCGACCATCGAGTTTGCCTCGCGCGTCTCCCACTTCGATCCCAACTCCGACTACCGCGACTTCCATGGCTTCTTCAACCTCTTCTGGATCGGCTTGGCCATCATGGGCATCACCACCATGCTGCGCAACTACAAGGACACGGGCTACCCGCTGCGCGTCCAGATATGGGGGCTCTTCACCGTCAAGCTGTGGCACCTGGCCATAGCCGACTTCTGCATGGTCGCGAGCACGGCGGTCAGCCTGCCCATGCACAAGCTCTTCAAGGAAAACAACGGGTCGTTGACGTGGCGGACGGGTGGTAAGGCCATCCAGAGCGTGTACCAGGCCGTGTGGCTCGCCTTCTGGATCGCCGTGCCGTTCGTGCTCCGCTGGACGTGGACGGCGCAGGTCTTCCTGCTGCTGCACACCATGGTGCTGCTCATGAAGATGCACTCGTACGCCTTCTACAACGGCCACCTGTCCGAGACGGAGAAGCGCCTGCGCGACCTCGACGACCCCCACAGCGCCTCCAAGGCCCCCGCCTACGTCTACCCCTCGGTCGAGCACCCGATGGGCGAGCTCGCGCACAGCGAGAACCTCGTCGACAGCGACAGCGACAGCGAGGGGCTCTCGCAGCTGCGCGAGGACCTGGCGCGCGAGCTGACGAGCCCCATCGGCAACGTGACCTACCCCAAAAACCTGACCTGGCCCAACTACTTCGACTACCTGCTCTGCCCGACGCTGTGCTACGAGCTCGAGTACCCGCGCAACCAGTCGATCGACTGGACCTCGCTCATCGCCAAGGTCGTCGCGACGTTCGGCTGCATCTTCCTGCTGACGGTGATCTCGGAGGAGTTCATCCTTCCCGTGCTGCAGGAGTCGACGGTGCGGCTCGAGGCGACGGCGTCGGCGCTCGAGACGCTGCTGGTGCTGGCCGAGACCATCTCGTGGCTGCTGTTCCCGTTCATGCTGACGTTCCTGCTCGTCTTCCTCGTCATCTTCGAGTACGTGCTCGGCGCCTTCGGTGAGATCACGCGCTTCGGCGACCGCCACTTCTACAGCGACTGGTGGAACAGCACCGACTGGATGGAGTTCAGCCGCGAGTGGAACGTGCCCGTCTACTCGTTCCTGCGCCGCCACGTCTATGCGACCTCGAAGCCGACCATCGGCCGCAGCCGCGCCACCGTCATCACCTTCCTCGTCTCCGCCGTCGGCCACGAGATCGTCATGGCCTGCATCACCAAGAAGATCCGCGGCTACGGCTTCATCTGCCAGATGCTGCAGCTGCCCATCGTCATGCTGCAGCGCACCCGCTGGGTGCGCGCCCACAAGACGGCCAACAACGTGCTCTTCTGGTGCAGCATGATCATGGGCCTGAGCTTGGTAAGTAGTAGTATCTGGACCTGTTCTGTTCCTCGCAAATCTTTTCCCCTCCCCCAACAACAACAACAACCGGCAGGAAAAAGGCGAGGGATATCATGCATATACTAACGGGTTTCACAGATCTGCTCACTCTATGTCCTAGTTTAGGATCCGATATCTGTCAACTTGCTATTTACACACTAGAAAGCGCCGCCAGGCCGGAGAGGAGTGGCGTCCGTTGGAGGTCACCCAGGTCCTCTATCCCCCCCCCCCCGGTTGGAAAGCGGAAGACCACTTCGCACCAAGAATACCAACAGAAAATTGCCCTATAATAATATACATCAAAGAGAAAGAGAGAAAGAGCATTTGCATCGTTGCGTACATGTAGGAACTTCTCCTACCCGCCGCCATAAGAGGGGGCGGCTCTTTTGTACAAAACTCTGTACCGCGTTCATATGTCATACATAGATATACCGATACCCCCTATTATCGTTGTCGCCGCCGCTATAGATCTTCCCTTACTAATATACTACTGTTTTCCGTACGAGTCCCTTGATGGTGCGGTTGGATAGCACTACCTACATATACTTCAGGTGTCTTCAAGTGATCCAGACATAAATACTCTACGTGTCCTACGCGTACTCCTTGATCCTTATGCAATACACGTACGCAAGTAGGACGGTTATGAAGTCTCTGCTGGACGACTGCTCATACAAGCAGGTAAGTGAGTGAGTGAGTGAGTGACACTGACACGGCGCTTGCCACACACGAGTAGGCAGACATCGATGTATGCGGGATAAGGCTGTCCGAGCAGTTGGAGAGGAAGCGGAACACGCATGTATCTAACTAGTTCTGCACGAATAGGAACGTGACGGATTTCCTCCCGCGTACATATATACACATGCACGTACGTATAATTCGGCCGTCATTTATGTACAGTAAAACAAGATAGAGGATTTCTTCCGCAAGACCTATGCCAGGGTTGANAAAAAAAAAAAAAAAAAAAAAAAAAAAAAAAAAAAAAAAAAACAGACGCACACATAGGTACATGCTCGCGTACCATGCAAAGCCAGCCCAGCCCGCAGAACGCGGAGAGGTCAAAACCGGACTCAAGATCGTAATCATAGAAAGCAAAAACGGGCAGGGACAACGTAGAACTTCATCATCATCATCATCATCGTCACATGTTTATTTGTTTTGTTGTGAAATTTGTTCTCATATTTCGTCATCGTCATCAACCGTCCCCAGCTACAACCCCCCGATGGTGGGGAGAAGGAAGAGGGGGGCGGGGAAAGAAAATAAACGTAAATAAAGGGGAGGTGAGGTAGTAACGATATGCGCGCGGCGGCGGCGGCGGCGCATGCGTATAACATAAATGTCCTCCCCCCCGGACCTGTTGTTGGTTCTTCATGGTGTTGATGTTCTCCTTCCATCCGTCCATCCATCCATTCTCATCGTGCAACTCACTCTCCCCCTTCCCTCTTCGCCCCGTGTTCTCCTAAGGAACGCCCCTTCAATGAATGACGCCTCTGTTGCGCGCAGGAAAAAAAAAATCAAGATTTGATAAATAAGATAGAAGAAAAATCAAAATAAAAGAGGACGAAAAAAAAAAACAACTCCCATCGCTACCACCCCCTCCCAGAAGTAACCACCAACCAATAAGGGTGGGTAAATAAACAAATAAAAAAGATAACCTTGCTCCTCGTTATGCATTTATGTCTGTATCTGTATGGATGTATATATATACTTATATAAGGGGATGTGAAAAAATAAAGAAAATGAGCAGAAAACATGGGAAGAAATACAAGCGAAACCGCAACAATGATCAGTCAGATTTCTCACCAAAATATCTTCGCGGAGCCTGTGCGTAGGCAGGAGCCGCACGCTGCCGCTGCCAACGTGGCCACGTATGTGAGCAGGACGAGATTGATCGGGGCATCGTGGTGTCTTTGCTGCGATTGGCGCGATCGGGGTAGTTCGGTGTAAGAGGACAACAAGACACCAAAGTTAGGTATGCGTCATCGGGGGCCGGTCCCAGGACGAGGCAACCATTGTGTTTCCGTCGAGGATCGGTTTTGGAGTCGTGCAACTTCGGGCGCCTGACTCGAGTCATAAAGGTTTGCCAGGTCGCCCGTCCCGCACCCTTCTCTTTCCCCGCCGGGCATTTGCTTGATGAGATGGCGTGCAAAAGTTTGTACCCTCATTTCTGCTCTCGCTCCGTCTGCCATATGCGACTCCTCCCTTCTCCGCTCGCTCCGTTCAAGAAGACATCAAGGTCGTTACTGCATTTCAAGAAGTTTCTTCGGTATATGCGTGTGTCGCGTTAAACGAAAAATGCCCAGCAGCAATATCCAGAACGCCAGATGAAGGGGAAAAAAAGGAACAAAATGCCATGAGACGGCACAAATGGTCATGAAAAAAAGACGCTGGAAAATACATGATGGGACTGGGGATGAACTTGTAACATGGGCGCGCAGTTGGCTCATTTCTCTTGCTAACAAGAATTAACGTAACGGGCAGGTTTCGGTGCTCACGCCGAGCAGAAGGCGCAGTATATCGACGAAAGATCAATTGAAGATGGAACCAACGAGCTTCCACTTTTATGTGAACACCTCGCCGCGGTAGGAAGTACGCTGCACGCCGCTCCACGCGACCTCCTCCGGGTTGAACTGGGTTGCGTACTTGACGTCGAAACTGGGCCGGGCCTCATCATAAGGTTCGGCGTAACCCGACCCGGGATCGACCATGCGCGCGCCCGAGTTGGGTATCGCGTAGCCCGTCCGCTTCGACCCCCTAGGCGAGTCTTCGCCGTACCTTTGCGGGATCGGGATCGCTTTCCCCCTGGTGACGGTATATCTCGTGGATGGCATGGCCTCGGGAGACATGTTGCGCCGACCATGCCGATGTCGCCGGGTCTGCTCGTCTTCCGATTCGCCTTCCACGTACACGGAGCGGTACTGCCGAGAATGGCTCCGGTCGCGTCTATGTTTTGGATCCGCATACCAGGTGTTCGACCGATCCATATTCGAGACCATCGGCGGTCGGGATACGTTATCGGTATTCGCGCGATTGAGAGGCGGTATATTTCTAAACCCCTCTGCGGCGGCCCCAATCGGCGTGGTATGCGACTTCTGTAACGATGGAACGCCTCGGCCGGCGGGTGAAGCGTCGGCGGCGGTGGGCGTCACCGGATCCCGTGCCAAGTTTGACTTCTTATACGCTGATTTCTCCTTAGATCCCCGTGGTGTTTCGTACGACATGCGGCGAGGCCTTGTTGGGGATTTCTTCATCGGATCTTCCTCTACCAAGATATCTCTTGCAGCCTGGGGCGGAGGCGGATAGGCTGCAGCGGCAGCCGGGGGCGGTGTCGGGACAGGCGGTTTTTCGTAATCGAAGCCGTATGACTCCTCATGAAATGTTTGCGCACGGCTAAGGGCAGGCGGCTTCCCCCCGGATTTGGTCAAGTAATTGGTCGCGAACTCTAGGTTGGCCGAGTTCTTCCTCTCGCGTTCGGTGGCCGGTACAGGTGGACTGGATTCCCGAGGTGGAGGTGGAGGTGGAGGCGGAGGCGGCGCTGCTCCTTCATGCTTACGGCCGCTGCTCGGCTTCTTCTTGTCTGACTTGGCCGACGAAGAGTAGATGACCTCTTCGTAGTCGTCCTCCGGGTACGTTTCTACATAAGGAGTCTTGTGTCGGCGGCTCTTCTCGTCGATCTTCTCTTTGCGATCCTTCTCCTTTACTTTCTTTTCTTCCTTGCGCCGTTCCTTCTCTTTCCTTTCCCTCTCTCTCTCCCTTTCCCTCTCTCGTTCCCTTTCCCTTTCCCTTTCTTTCTTCTCTTTCGCTCGCTGTTCTACTCGATCTCTCTCGGCGCGATCAAACTCTTCCTCTTCCCTTTCTCTATCTCTCCGTCTCCGTCTCTCATCTTCGCGCCTCGAGGGCCTCTCCCTCTCCTTCTCGTAGCTAGCAGTCTTCCGGGCATAACGGGGGTGTTCCTCAAATTTCTTTGAAGCATACAAGTCGTCGTCGAAGGATCGAGACGGAGTCGCTTGCCCGTAGACGCCATGCGGACTGGTAGATGTAGCGAACGTGGACGGTCGCGGTTCCGGCTCGTAAACGTTGTAGTACGAAGTATCCTGCCGTTTCGAGCGACTGGACGAAGCCTGGGCCTTGGCCGCGTCCCTATTTACCTTGTCGTCGTACTTGGTCCTCTCGGTTTCATTGCTCAGCAACTCGTAGGCTTGCTGGACTTGCTGAAACTCCTTCTGCTTCTCCTCCTTCAACTTGAGATCTTGGACCTTGTCGGGGTGGCATTTGAGCACCAGCTTCCGGTGGGCGGATCGTATCTCCGGGATTTGGGCATCTTTGGATACGCCGAGGACCTTGTAGGGATCGAAAGACGGGAATGACATGTTGACTCGACAGTGAGGCAACAGAGAGAGCGCGAATACGTCGCAAGAGGGCCGGGAGGAACGCGCGGGTGAATGGGGTTTGTTTAATGGTAGTCACTGGGACGACCAGAAAAGACGGTGACGGGAAAGTGGAGACTATTGCATGGAGACCGTCTGCGATGCGGCGGCGGTGGCCGTTTGGAACACGACAACGAAGTCGGCGGAAAGACGAGTTAAGTAAAATAATACACTATGTAGCCGTGGGTCGCGGGCCGAAAAGGGGGGTGGGAAGCCAGATTCAATCAAGAACTGGCCGTGAGAACGGAAGATGATGGGACGAAGGGCCGTCCCATAAGCTTAGTCGAACCTTTAATTATTAGAACGTAGGCAGGGACCGACCTTCAGCTGCTGGACAGAAGGGGAAGGCCGATCAGGAGATGGTGTGTGAATGTTATGTGTGTATGGTTGAAAGGATGGTTTGATGAGGTCACAGAATGGGAAGGGGGACAGGAAGATTTGGGGCAACAGGGCGGGCGAGAGAAGGGTGAGCCCTTTTGAGGCTTGACAAGTCTTGAAAAGGGCAGATCACAAGAGGACCTCGGAGAATGGGGGGGGGGGAGGGATAGGATGGATGGGGGGCAACAGAGGGTGTAGCCACTCCAGTTGCCAGGCCTGGAAAGGTACATGCACGGCTCTAGCCACTACCTATTTGCGGTGGGAGTGGGATTGGCGATGCGACGGGTGGGTGCGCAGTGGAATCGGGGAAGGGATCGTCTTTTGACAGCGGGTGACCGGTTCCCGTTTAGCGCCTCCTGGTCGGCCCTGTAGCCCCTGTGCCCTGTCGGCCCTTGGTCAGTGCTTGGAATCACCACGGCTAGTACTCGTAGGCGCGGGTGGGGCTCTCCAACCCAGCCGTCCAGCCGTCTAGTACTGTAGCGGTAACGGGGGGAGCAGCAGGCCTAGGCGGCGGGCGGCGGGCAGATCAGAGGATAAAGAGACAGGGAGCGGGAGACAGGTTGCTTCCAAAAGGGACAAAGTACGTACTGTACTACCTGAGCAGTCGTAGGGAGAGGCAGCCCGTGCCAAAACCGCGGTAAATGATGGAGTTGATTTGAATGGTTGCAAGTCGGGTGATCACTTAGTATTGGCGAAGCTCCCTGATCCGCGAATGCAAGGAGTGAAGCGAAATGCGAATGAGAGAGCGGACAGGCAGAAGCAATGGATAGGATATCGTAGAAAAGTTGCGATGTACGTATCGTGGTGGCCGGTCTTGTTCAGGCACGGAATAGCGGGAAAAAGGGGATTACTTCTTCAGGCGGCGCAGCAGCGTTTAGTCGCGAACGGATCCGTGTAAGTGGAATGGTGGAATGGAATCAATCAGCAGGCCTAGGATTGTCTCGTTACCGTTACCGCTCTAAATCTCGTTCTCGCCGAGCGTCTTTCGGATTCCACTATATGGAGCCAGGAGCCGGATTACACTGCGTCGGAGATGTCCAGGAATAACTCGCGCGGGGGGTGAAGGGGGGTGAAGGGGAGTGAAGGGGGGGTTGAAAGCATGCAAGTCTCGTGGAATCTTAGGTAATACTGCCGACCGTCGTTGCGAGTCGTTGCAAGTCCGGAATAGTTGGTGTGGCTGATTGCACGGGATGGATGTCCTGCGTCCGCTATACGTACAACATAGGCGAATGAATGGGATGGGATGGGAATATAGTCGAACGGATCGAGCTATGACGACGATACACAGAGACAAGGAGCAGCGAGTCGCTACTAAGCGATAGGATCTCGGTCAGCTCGGAAGGCAATAAGCACGTCGTCGACGTCAAGGAAGCCGATGGAAGGGGCAAAATAATCTGTAATAGTTGGCGAACGAGCGAGCGCGCGCAGAGGGATAAAATAACATCAAGCACGTCCGCACGCCTGCACGTATTAGACCTCAATCGGACGAGACGTCGATCGAACCTGCCAACGGCCAATGCGATGTGTCAGGTCGACAAGTGAGCGTATGAGGTAGCACTGCACAGGCCCAGACTACCAGGACTGAAGTCGAGGATAAGTCCCGATGTCAATCAAATTGCTGAAGCAATCCCAGAGGCAGAATAGCAATGCAGTCTGCTGGTTTTGGAGTTGCGTTGCGACGCTAGTTGGCCTTCCGTAAACCAATGGCTCTGGCCGGGTCCAATGGGCGGCTCGTATAATAAATAATAAGTGAAGGGGCTGGGGGGAGAAGGACAAGAAGATGTTCAGACGACCTTTTTTTTTTACGGTGGCAACGAGAAGAACGCTAGATGGCAAAATTCAAGTAAAATTCGATGCTGAGCAAAGTCGGGATTGATGGGATTTGCTAGGATTGCTGGATGTTTTGTGGGATCAAGACCCGCCTCCGCAATGTGATGCTCAGTCTTCTGGAATTCTACACTCTACATTATTCGATGGTTTGGTCTCACTGACCTCACAGTCGGACTGCTATCCCAGAAGCCTGTCAGTCCTGTCTGGGGACTGCCAGGACTGCTTATCAGAGGGGATGGAGTTGCAGTAGCCTGAGTAGTTACATGTACGTGGTATGTATGTACGTCTGTAGGTGTGGAGTGCGCACACCGGCTTGGGAACCAGCGGTGAAGGAAGATATACTGCCCGGCTGTCTTGCACGTCGCCTCGGCGAACCAGTTTCAGCTTCTCGTCCGCGCAGTTGCTCCCGGCAACGAACGACTAGTCCTCGAAACAGAGATAGGAGGTGAGCAAAGCCCAGGTTGCGAAGTCGGTGGAGCAGATGATGTGTGACCCCGAGAACACCAGGGAAGCTCTAGCTCCAACCCTCGACTAAACAACGCACACTTGTTGAACGGAGAGGACGTGATAGACGGCCAAACAGGGGCCGATTGTCGAACGACGACCGAGTGTAGCTAGCCATGGCCCCAACGACCAACAGACAATACTCACTACGTCAGCTGCAGTGTCTATCACAAAGCGAAATTCTCATAGAAGAGTCTATTAACCTAGAAGCTGTCGGTGCCCAGGCGACTTCGGAGGCATTCGTCGATATCGATTGTTTACTTGGTTAGCTGGTATCAGTCGTCGCCGTCACGACGCCGGGCTGATGGATGGCGTCCCCGGAGGTCGGCCATATATCCACCGCAAACCAAGCCACGCGACAATATACCTTGTCTATCTACATACTACATATCCATATTTCTGCTTTCCAGTATCCCGCGTCGTCCGGTCTAAGGAAACGGAGCCTTGGCCGGTTCGTCTCCGACTGGGCGAATTCGGGACTATCGCAGAGCGTAGTTTGGGGTAAACTACCGGATTGGTGACCTTGGTATGCTTGTCTTACCCTTAGTAAACCCTCTTGATTCCCAGTGTTCGCACAGAGTAGAGGCTTGTCGTCCAAGTGAGGCACGATACCCAAGGCTCGGACCTTGGCCATGGTCGCGGTCTACGAGTATGCCAGTTCGTCATTGAGGGCATCGTGGCGTCCTCGCGAACCAGGAAACCAGGATCCGTCAGGAAGCAAAATGACATGGCCTTCGTCCTATGGATACGGTTCCAATCCCCCCCTTCCATCCGCAATCCTGACGCAGGTGATACCCACTCGAGTATACATAGTACATATGTAAACTGCAACCTGTCGTACAGCCTGGGTTGAAATTCCCGAAAAGGGCATTAGCACCTCCCCTCCATTGGGCTCGCAAACTCGGCTGGTCTCCATCACGGCGCTGGTGATAGGCACAGCAGACCGAGATACCCACGACCGCCAGCCAGTTGTAGCCGGCCCAGGCCACAGGCGACGCTCATTTGCCTGGTCCGCATTATTAGCAGCGGGCCTGCTGCAGAGTCGCTATCATGCTCGCACCTGAGAGGTCGGCTATGTGGCCCCTCAGACAAATCGGGAACCAATCGACTCCCGAGGAGAAAAGCAGGTACATCTGCAAGTTCGCAGGGCCCGGGGGGGGAAGGAAAGAGGGTGTGCATCAGCATCATTACAGCCGTGATCATGATCTATGGCTGCTTATGGACAAAAGTCTTACAGCGTTCTCCTCAACAGGGCCTGCAGGGAGGTCGCACAGGGGAGGTCTCAGCGTCTGGCCACGAGCTAGGCAAGAAGAGATGGTGTGGTGAGATGGTATCGCCTGGGGAGAGCTCGAGGTCAGACGGGAAAGGCGAGGACGGGTAGCATACCGTAGACGGCATAGGAGGGGTGGAGGACGCCAACGGGCCTAGCTCAAAGGCGCACTCCAGGCCAATGGTCATTTTAGTGCTATGGATTGAAGGCCACGCACTGCAATTCAGCCAGGCCTGGGCTGGGTTGTCCAAGTGGCCGACGCGAATTGAACCTGACGAAAGCATACCCAGATTGAGACATATCATAATCTGTAGTACAGAGTCCAAGGGGCCCGTGTGGCCTATGGACTCAGGTCAATGGTCCCCCCCTTTCCCGTCGCGTTCGTCGGAATCTAATCATTCCACTGAGGCTTCTCTCGTACGGCCAGACGTGACTGGCTCTCGGCACTCCACCAACGCCCAGTTAGACCAGTTAGCCCAGTCTCGGCGGCCAACGTGTGAGCTTCAGGGATGATCGGGAATCCATGAGCGAATCGTAACCCGGTTCCCACAATTTGTTACTGCGCGGTGCTGCGCTTGGGGGGGCCCTCTGGTGGCTCTCTGCCTCTGATCTTCTGAGCTCTTTGCACTCATCAAGCAAGATCTTCGTGCAGGATCAGGTCGAAGCTTCCGAACTGGACAAGAAAGAGAGGCGAAGGATGAATGACGTCCACGTCGCCATGAGGGATAGCTATTATGTATCATGGCGAAGCTGGCGGAGAGCTGGCGGAAAAGCTTCTCGCACCTCAGCCCAACCTGCTGGATCTTTCCGGCTGCCTTATGGCGGGATGATGTGCGTGATTATCCTTGCCCGTCTCCACGATCTTCCCAGCGCTCCCACGGCACCTGTCCTCTCCTGTTGGTGGGGGCGGGGTCAATGATGAGTTCATCATCAGATCGTCAAGCCATATGAACGAAGAAGGGGTCGTTTCAGAGAGAAAGTTGCCGACCACGTTATCACATCTCAACCTAATCTTTCCACGAAGAGACCCCTTGATAAGCGCGTCATGCTGCGGCGGCAGCGCCCGCCTGCTTTCGCCATCATGGTGACCGTAGCAGACTTTGCCATGGATACCTGGTAGCTGAATAGTCTGGGTTAACTGTCTAACCTAGCTCACAGGCACTGCCAGCTAGTCCAGTTTTCATCGCAACGAGTTTCTATTCTGGTTCCTCTCACTCACTCATCCATTCATTCACTGCCTGCTTCCTTCTTCAGCCCAGCTATAAACGGAAAAATGCTAGAACACTAGATACGCTTATTAGGGGCCGTCGAAGAACACTGACACTAGCCTAACGTTAGCATGGTCCCAGCAGGATGCGTGTGCAATTCGGGACGAGCCTCTTCACGAGGTGTGTGCCTGACGGTGCCGAGTGAACCGTAGCATGGTGCAGGGCGACGACCCCTTCCATCGGCGCATGTAGCGTGGCGGTGAGGGAGCGAAGCAACTCACGATGCACGTGTTCTGCGACCAATATTTTCACTTCCGGTCGACACAGGCGACGTTCCCCTCCCCTCCCTCGCCCTGCTGCCTGTCTGCCCTGTCCGTCCATGCCCTTCCCGGTTTGAAATGCGACGCCGCGTATTATGCGTATTTTGTTTAGCACGGCCGACGGGCTTCTTCACAATTCTAGCTCTCCCATGCGCCATATCCTTTCGTCCCATTTCAGCATCTCGTACATTAGCACCGTGCAGGAGCCTCCCTGCCGGCCACTCAGCGGCCTCGGATCTGTCCTGATCAGCCCAATCACTTGCATCAGCACGCCCCCGCCGGGTCACAAAGCGGCCCACGATGCCTCCTCCAACACTGTACTACTTGATGTATGCACTACCTAATGTATATCCATACTCTGTATGTCCCTACGTTTTATGTACATGCCATACCTACCTCTGTTTTCAGAGGTACGAGCACCATACGCAGTAGGGTTGGACAGCTGCATTCTTGGCCCCCACATGGCCGGAAATCCCCCAGATGCGAATTTCCATTGGTCGCGATATCAAGCGACGAAGCGCCGTATCCCCCCCAAAACACCACAGAGATTCACTCCCCCGCCCATGTTTCCCCATCCGTCTGATGCAAAACAAGGCTCTCTCGCTCTCTCTCTCTCTCTCTCACCACCAGGCCACAGTTTCACCTAGGGCCAGGTATACAACGTAGATGTCATTGTGGCCCGCGACGAGCCCGTTTTCACATGTGCTGCCCGTCCCCGCACGTGAAACACACACAACGTAGGTCAAAGGTTAGGGAGTCAGCCACCCAGGAAGCATTGCCTACTATCGTAAGCCTCTTGTCTCTCTCCTCCTCAGCCAACAACTCCTCCTGCAATCAGGGTCTGTCTCCCCCACATCGTGCGCACCTCCCATGTAAGTCTCCGAGACGGGCTCTGTTTTTTTCTTTTTTTTTTTCCTTTCTCTCTTTGTATTTTCGCGATTGGCCGGTCGTCCTCTGCAGGTCAAGTGATCCCCCTCACCAGACTGGGCCTATCGGACAGGCGAGAAATGACGGGTTTTCCCCAGACCAACGCGGCCGCTTCTCGCTACGCATGTGCTATTGGACGCCCCTTCGTGCAGGAGTGAGAAGCTTCCGTAAGCGCTCTCTGCATGTAGGTAGAACACGGTCATTGGACGATCTTGTCTCGGAGAATCCTGAGATCTGAGCTCAGCAAGCGCACGCGCGCAGTGTTCAGTCATACCTACATGCATGCGTACATGCATATCTCCTTACCTGACTAAGTCGGTGTTCTTGTCATGTCCGATATTCCTTATAAAACGGCTCCGTAGACGACAACCTTGGAAGTATGATTAAGACGGATCGTATACTCCATAATTGTCGCAAGCCTTAGCCCATGGCACAAGGTGGCGTGGTTCGGCTCAACTTAAGACCTCGGCTCTGGCGGGTGAGTCAATAAAAGCCGCCATCCTGATGACGCTCACGAGACTCGGCTCTTCGTCGCATTGGGCGACTGAGACATTTCTTTGCTGGCATCGGTAGTAGCGTCTTTGCACAGCCCGTGACGTTATACACAAGAGATTATGGGTTGCTCTCATATTGATATAGGTAAGGTTTTAAGACTTTCTAAAACTGACTTACGCGCCAATTTGGTCAGCAGAGACGTATTGTGTATACCCTTGCTGGTTCGTTGCCATAAACCCGCATCGTCGAATAGATGATTATAGAAACGAGTACCGCCACTCTACCATGGCTTACAGTCAGCCACAAGGCTATGCTCAGACACGGGAGGATCAGACAGGGAATTTCCTAGACTTCCTTGCTACCTTCCGGATTCGATATATACTATATGGTTCTTACTAATAAGACTATCACAAATAAGGCATAACCAAGGCCACGTAGACACACATTCGAGTTTCTTAAGCAAGGCATAGGCGTAAGTTGGAGACCAGGAAAGTTTTAATAAAACTAGCCTGTAGTCAAATAACCGCTACGGGTATTCATAATACTATCTGCTCAAACGTCACAATGCTTAGTATTAGTGAGTCAGGTTGTCTCCGCATAGATGCGTCACCGCAGTAAGCACATTTCTCATCATCAATACGTGAGATGGCCTCCAACATTATAGATATATCAACCCATGTTAAACGTTTTCGAGACAATATATATCCAGCTAAATCTACCCTAGGTCACTATTGTTTGACTAAGTAGGTGGCTACTAGAGAGTAGGTCTCAAGTCATGCATTCTGGATATAAGACACGTATGAAAAAGACTATCTCGTGTTCCCTCAGTATACATTCATGATTGCTTTATACATCGAAACTTCCCATTGATTAACTACCAAATTTCAATTGAATCTAGTGTTGGTCAAGAAATACCTAATGCCAAATTTCCCATATTGAGAAGAATATAATTGAACCATAAGTTGCCTGTCCCCTTGGCATGTTTGCATAACATTTGACCGTCAGGAACCCGATTTTAACCTATGGTTCAGTCCCCAATGACTACCTGCTTTACATTAACATAAGGTGATATCCAAGCATTACTCGATTTACTTCATATCTATCTAGGTAATATTCCAGGAAGCGCCATTCGCATATTATCCTTGAGAAAGAAGCTGGCCTGGAATATACGTAAACCGTCATAGTTCAAGGCATATGGTATCTTTGACAATGAAACTTATTCAACGTGGCGGTTACAGATATGACCATACATATATCAGCCAGCTCGTCTTGGAGGATAATTCTTTAAGTTACTGGTGAAAGCACACTCTCCCGTGCCACCGACTGGTCCATCGCCGTAAGAGCGACTACAATACACAAGTTGGGCTATCACAGACTTCCGCCCCTGCCGTGTATAGATGCATATGTACGATAAGAGGGGCAACTAGTAGCGGGATACGGTGGAAGAGGTGCCTATAGGCTAGCTATGGCTATGCCGTACCTGACGGCCTCTAAGCCGAGTTGTACCTCCGGGGCTGTTGTACAAGCGTGGTACCGTACTGGGTGACACTCAGAGAATACGCGAGTGGTGTACAGAGGTTATCTTATACACATGGAAACACTGGCTATTTCGGTAGTTTGACGGATTTGGCTGCTATTGGGTGAAACACCCTGTCCTTACTTAGCCGTGGTAGATACCCACGAGTAAACTTCGGTGAGGGCTGATGAGACATCGCGCGATAAATGGTCAAGATTAACCGGCTCTTTTGACTCATCTACACGGACTTAGGTAGGTCCTTGTCGCAGACGATCCTCAGGGCGCCACCAAGACATGCATGCGAGACGCCGGCAGGCTGAGACATGACAAGCTGGCAGACACAGCACAGCGGTAGTTGGTCACGAGGGGTCTCATTGCCTTACCAATGAGGGCTGAAGCTGGGCAGACTGGACTTACTGTGTGGTTCGCAAGTTGTCCTATAGGAAGCCTAGGGTAGTATATCGCCATAGTCATCGCATACTTGTCCTTCGCCACGGGCCGCCCTCTCGGCCATATATGAATATGCGTGGGGTAGGCGACGGTTACGCGTACAGATACTTGCTCTGCTGGAGTTTCCATTCGCGTTCGTGTCCCAGGCAGCAACGGACGATCTGCACAGAGGTTTAGACGCCTACTTCCCTATCACATCTCTCGTCGCGGCCAAGTCCCTGTGTGGGACAATGGGGTCGTGGCGTCGACGAGCACAGCCTCGCGACAACACGCAAGTCGCTCGGGGGGCTGGGCTGGGCGGCGGACGTCGCGGTGTGACTAAAAACCATTCTGTTTGGCTCTGCCGTGCCAGCCTCACGGCCCCTCGTCCCAGACGGGCAAGTCTATGTCGATCACGATCGGCTTGTTCAGCCGCCGCGGCCCCGAGTGCGGGTAGCCCGAGACCTGGAGAGCGCAGTTGACGACGCACGTCTCCCTGCGCCCGAGGCGGCCGGCCAGCGCCCCCTGATCGCTCCGCGCGGACGCCGGGCTGCCGCTAAGGCCCCGCGTGCCGATTCCCGGCGTCGCCCCCTCGGGGACGTCCGCCGTCGCCTGCGCCCCCGACCCCGCCCCTGTCTCAGGAGGTGTGGTGGTGGCGGTGGTGGCGGCCAATCCACCAGGCGGCGCGGATGAGGCCCCGTCGCTGCCGCCGTCGTTGTCCAAGGGCAGGCCGCCCTTGGCCGTGAGGTCGACGAGGCAGTTCTTCTCGTTGCCGGCGCCGGGGTCGTCCCACCGGTACGTGCTCTCCAGCTCCTTGTACCGCGCGAACCTGTTGCCCAGGTCCCAGCGCACGCGCTCGACGCCCCGCGCCTCGTGGATGTGGCCGCACAGCGCGATGCGCGGCCGGACGCGCCACATCGCCTGGCGCAGGATCTCGCATCCTGCGGCCTCCCGCCGGCGGTTCTCGTCTACGTGCGTGCGCGCGGGGCCGTGGGTCACCAGAATGTCGGTATCGAGGGGGATGTCCTTCCATATCCCGGCCGCGGCGGCCTCATTGGCGCGCGAGTACTGGAAGGCCCACCGGCCACACGCGGGCACGTAGGGGGAGCCGAAGACGTTGAAGGTGGTTCGCGGGCCGGATGGGGACGTAAGCCTGATGGAGCGGCTCGCATGCAGGAGGTACGTGAGGGAGTCGGATTGGGCGAAGAGGTCCTGGCACGCGGTGGGGTCCTGCGGGTTGTTATGGTGGGCATAGTCGCCGTATTGCTCGAAGAACTCGGTGTCGAGCGTCAGATCGTGGTTCCCGGCCACGACGATCTTGCATTCGAAGTCGGCCTGTTCGAGCCACTTCACCTGCTTCGCCAGCTCGCCGTAGCTCCCCTGGTTCGTCAGGTCCCCGCAGTGGATGAGCACGTCGCCTCTTGGCAGCCTCACGGTGCAGTTGTGCGTGTCCGAGATGCAGACAAACCGTGTCCGTCGGGTTCGCGGCGGTGCGGCCGGGGGAGGAGGTGGTGTATCCCCCATACTGTTTCGAATATTGCATATGCTAAGCAACCAATGCCATAGTCGAAATATCGTGAAGCCCGAAAGTCGTGAGGAATGAGTGTGATGTGGAGAGCGACTGCTGAGTGACGTCCCTCAGTTGACGTAAGCATGTAAAGCGTGGGATGTAAAGGGATGTGCTACTAGGGACAGCGGGTACAAGCCGTTAATATCGAAGGATCTGGGTATAACGATGTTGGTGGTGTTAGGTAAGGTAGCGATTCAGACCTCCACTTGACGCAGACGGAGTGAGACAGGATTCGGATAGCCCACTATTGTGTCTTTGAACAAAGACGCAAATAGATACCCGTTGATGTCCAAGAGATTTGGATCCAGCTCTCGAGCCTCGGGATCTCTACCGAGCAAGATACGATATGTAAGTAAGCCCAGTAGCAGCGATCGACATGCAGCAGCAGAGGCATCACCACCTCATTTCCTTGAAATTAGTGGTCGTTCATGATAACGTATCGGCATCTGGTGGGCTAGGTTGCATTAGGCGCGAAGCAGCTGAGATTCTAGAATACAGTGAGGAAGGTTTGGCAGGGCACTGTTTGGTTGCCCGTATAAAGGGGGCGTATCACAGTATGCAATTTAACCCGGACGGCTTGTCGACCCCTCAGCCCCCCGCGCGTCGACGAAGACAGAGCCCAAGCGCCGGTCACGCCTGCTGAGCTCCCCTGCCGATTCCAGCCTAGTACAGCGCTCCAAGGCACTCCAGTGTTACATTTTAACGGAGTGTGCTAACCTAGCTCATATTCAGGGGCAGTCTGTGCATCGTCCTCGCAGTACTATTGGAGAGGGGACACGATCGGTTTTTTTCTCATCTTCTGCCTTTTCCTTTATTCTCTTTTCGTTTGGAATGGGTTAGGTTTTATGTAGCAGTGTAGCTATCAAACTTCCGAAAGCTCGAGTCCGTTCCGTTTTCTCACTGCCCTGCGCCGCCTCCCTTTGTCTGTTGCTCGGCGAGCTGTACGTAGGACTGCGCGCATTGGTGGCAATATCCCCGTTTGCTGCCCCAATCTCGGACTGCAGGGGGGCCGTGGGCTTGACTAACCTAACCTGCTCGCTCACGCTGGACTGGCCGAAGGCTCAAGGTGGCATTGATCAATGAGGAACTGAACGAGGGTGGATGGCATAAGTGGATAATCATTAAGGTTGACTGAACTGTTCTTATGCAACTTTTGCACCAACCACCGACCGGCACACCTCCAAGCGTCCCAAGTGCCAAGTTCAAACAATTGGGGGGACAGGCACCTGGGCCCATCCTCCTGCCTTTGCCTGCATCGTCGACCCCGGGACACACTGGTCAATATTTGCTTCTTCCTAGTCCGCGCGCTCCTTAACCAACGATCCGTCCATTCCGCTGGCCATCGGCCTCCTCCCCAATATCTCTGTCTGACTCTCCGATGACACCAACTGCTTTACTGCATTGAGGGCAAGGCGAGTGAGTGAAGCACCCGAGAAAACGGCCCCGGGAGCATCTCGCCACGCCAGCTCGAGGTTCGCACGCTCGTCACCATCGGTTCCTGCAAGTCCCAGGACTTGCAGCGAACTAAAATAAAGGGATTGACTGTCTCTGTCAAGTCTCAGGCGGCCCGTCGAGCAAGGCGAACGTCGCACGCTAACAAGCAGCGAATCACTGCTAGGGACCACGGGCTCCGGTCTAACTCGCTAGAGCTCTGGTTGGAGCAGTCCCGGTTTAACCGACCTCTTCACAATTACGGTCTTTACTATTCACAGCTTCACCAGGCTCTGTTCCGGAACGACAGTCGCTGGCGTCTGCTGCACCAACATCCAGATCCCCATCAAGTCTCTATACACGCTTTCAGCCACCTTCCCTTCTTGCACTGTCCCCCCCGTCGTCGCTTAAACCAAGGACGAAATACAAGAACCTTAATCGACACACTCTCTTGATTTCCTACCTTGTCCATTTTATTACCAGCTAGAGTCTGTTGGCAGAGTCTCCGGTCCCACGAGTAGGCGGTCACCCGCCTTGATTGCCTTCCGGAATGGCAGCGGTCTCGGGCACCACGACACTCACTCCTCCGAGTAGTGCCCAGGGAGATTACACGAGCTGGAGGCTTGCATCTTCCAATCACCATGACGTGAGTACTTCAATAACTATGCCACTTTCCCCCAGCACTTCCCACTTGTCTACAGTTACGATGCTTCCCGCCGCAACATCATCTCTATGCAATCAGGAAGAACTGACGTGGGCCGTTCCTTGCCGCTTGCAGAACTCTATGCACCAAAGGCCAGACCTAGCCCGACACGAGACGTACGGCTCTGCGAATGGAGATACAAATGGGGATTCCAACTATGATCCATATGCGGTGGATAGCCACCTGGCTAGCAAAGGTGCGACCTCCTCGAAAGACTGATCAACTTTTTGTACAATCACAATGTTGTCTCGCACAAAGCGGTTGTGATGGGTGTCCTTGCTAATAAGCTTTCAGACCTCCGCACTGGTCGCTCGACCGCGAACTCGTTTTCTGAATATAAGCGACTCAATCCCGATATGTCACCCGAAGCTCTCGATGAAGAACACTCAAAGTGGATACACAGGGACAAGTTGGCTAAGATAGAAAACGAAGAGCTGCAAGCTGCCGGCTTTATTCTACCAAAATCCAGGGCTACGAGTAGGACAAGGCGAGACCGTAGCCAGGACAAAGCGCATGGGCATCGAAAGGGTGCCGATTCTTCAGAGCAACAGTCTACTTCGAGGTCCCGAAAGAACTCGGAGATGAGTCTAGACAGGCCACACGATATCGAGGTTCCGAGCTGGGATTTACGCCTCCCTGAGGAGATAGCCGAGGATCCCGGGGAGTACTGGATTTCGCGGGATAATCTGAAGGGATCACGTATTCCGGTGGCCAAGACCAGTCCTGCGCCCATCCCGGCTGATTATATCGAACGGGATGCTGTTGCGCCGCGAAAGCAGAGCAATCCTGCCAACGAAGACGCTTCGATTGCGCTACCGAAGAAGCCACAGTCACGGTCGCGCAGTAGTAGCATTAATCTCCTTGACGATGCTTCGAAGCCGCAGACTGCAAAACGCTCCACCACGGACGTGTCTCCTAAGAAGGGGACAACGAATGGTGCCAAGAAGGCTTCTACGGCCACGAAATCTACCACGCAAGGCCGGCCTAAGACTCGGTCTGGCCCGTCAGCCCGAAGTGGATCTACGACACGCCCAACAACCCGGTCCGGGGAGTTGTCACCTTCATCTAGGAGTCCACCAGAAGGCGATCCTCCGTGGATGGTTTCCGCATATAAGCCAGATCCTCGCCTGCCCCCAGACCAGCAACTGCTTCCTACGGTTGCGAAGAGATTACAACAAGAGAAATGGGAGCAGGAAGGCAAATTTGGGAACATATACGACAAAGAATTCCGTCCACTTAACGATCTAGAGTTCTCGAAGCCTCCGGAGTTAGAAAAGCCAAAGGCCAGTGGGGAAGAGGAGGAGCAGCAGCAACAGGGCGAATGGCCATTACGGCCTAATGAAAAGAACCTCCATCCCGGCTCTCCAGGTCGTACTGCTAGCGGATCTTACTCAACAATGCCCAGGATCCAAGACAAGCCTATGGCCAGCCCACTCGGCAACCCATTACCTATGCAGCAGCAGCCACAGCCACAGCCGACAGCTGAGGCTGCCGATACAATGCCGGAGCAGCCCCCAGAAAAAGAAGTCCCGAAAAAGAAAGAGCCTGGCTGTGGTTGCTGCGTGGTGATGTGAACAGTGGTGGTGGTGTGACCGGTCCGGTACTGCTCACCGTATCTGTTCACCGCATCACTGCTTATTCTAGTCCGCCGCTTGCAAAACCCGGCATCGACGCGAGGAAATGGATTAGAGCTCAAACGACGTTACGAGTCCCCTTCCAGTCTGTTGCATCCAGCGCTGTTTTAGCCCCCATACCACCACCACTACCATCATCATAATGCATGATCTTTTCTTACCACAGTCTTTCACCATACCCACTGTACTAAAGCCAATAGCGTTTTATCACGCCACCCCACTGAGATCCCAAATTGCTGCCGATATCCCCCCAACTCCTTATTGGGAGGCAGACCAGATTCCCTAACTTGCAAAAGTGTTCATTGTCATTTTGTTGATTTAACGGTTGCGGGACGGTTCCCGGCGTTCACAGGATTGGACAGAACCGACCCGAGTTGCAGGAACGGGGAGCCGTTCACATAGGAGGGGGTTTATCACTTTGACTTTTGAGAAGCGTTGGTACTCGTTTTCCCATGAGCTTACCGCTGTATAATTTGTATCCTCTCTTCCTACATTCCGCAGCTACCGGTCACTGTGTTTGCTCCGAGGCAACACACAGGTCTCGCTACTCCCTTTTCAGTCGGGAGTAGAAGAAGACGAACTTTTTTTTTCCGACGATTATGATTTGAGATAAAACAGACAGTCGCACACAGACAGACAGACAAACAGACAGACAGACAGACTCCCAGATCCCGAGATCCGCGTTCGGAAAAACTCTCCCGGCATAGCCGGGACGCGAAGGAAAAGAGGACGGTTGAGTCGATTTGCGCGTTTTCGGTCGTCTGCTAGGTGATTTCAGATACCCCTCCTGACTGGCGAGGCTGCCTTTAGGAGACGCCAGAGTGAGAAATATAAATATTATATATTTGTCCAACTTGTTTGCGCTTTCGGCCCCTCGCGAACCTATGTCGTGTGTACTCGGGTTGCCTTTCCTTGTGCATGTCCGAGAAGCTGGTTCTCCAAAATCTTGCGTTTTTCGTGACAGCCAACCGGATTCTATGCGATGTTGCAATTTCGTTATCCACAAGTGACCTATCTTGTGTAGGTCTCTAGGATGATACTACCGGCTCCCTTTTTGTAGACCAATTAACTCATTATATACACTTACCCCTGAATTAGAAGATCACGATAGTAGATTCTACCTGAACCGAGCTTATCATATCCTTTGCCAATATGAACAGGACATAGTCGTTCGCCAAGAGGAAGTCCCTGAATATGCATTACGCCGAACACGAGTTCGAACGGCGGAACCAGCGGAATAGGTTAAATGCCATTATGTGTGCTATTGGGTTCGATCCGAGCAACAAAGGTTCAGAAGAACATAGCCCCTTACGTCGTAAATACCCAGTGAGGCTTTTTGGGGTGGTAACACCTGTTTGGGTGATAGATCCATGTGACATAGATGCTTCCCTTCTCGTGATCTGAAGCCTAATCTCGGAAATGACTGCTCGAATACGTCAGTTCAGACATAACAACCGAGATATGCCAGTACATCCTAGGTACATTGACTTAACATATCGACTGAAACCCGTCGCGTTAACCTACCTATATATAGCGCCTTTCGTGAGGCTACACTCAATTTGAACTCCTTGGTGTAGTAATTCATAGCAAAGATTCTAAACCTTGCTGTCTCGGAATGGGTATTAGGCTACGGATATACTTTCCCGTTTGTGGTACCTATAGCCTCTTTGTTGCCCGCAATATTTCTAGGTAAAAGAAACAAAACGTATGCGTCCTGGGGCATCATATAGATTGGAAACGACAGAGACGCTTCCCTGCCAGTTAATAGCTATCTACACAGGACAGTGATGGCGATGGTAGTCTTCTTAAAACACGGTAGTTGAAGTCTAGATATGGACTCTGTAACCCCTAGAAGTTGAGGTACCCACAGCTCATGGTCTGCAACAGCATGCCAGCACAGGGTGTAAGAAGACTGGTCATCCTTCTGCCGGAGGGAGCATAGAATATGTCAAATTGTCAATAGGTAACAGGCGTGAGAGCAGTCACGGACTTGATTTAACTTGATCCTTAACAGGTATCCGGGCCATCTGCGGATTGTGTCACGGCAGGAGTCTTCTAGGGACCCGCAGGACACACCACATCATGCATTCTCAACCCTCGCGCATCTGAGACCTAGGACTCTCTCTCTTTCATGCATACGCGTATGGGTATTGCCCTTATAGCTTCATATTGATCTTTGATATTTCATAGATCGTCAGTCGCCCACGATCCTCCGTGCCCCGCGTGACGATCCTCTTCCCTTTCCGACGGTATGCCCCGTCACCGTACCCTAACGAGTATTGTATCAAGTTGTTATCGGGCCCGGCCACGATATCTACGACTTCCCCAATGATGATAGCATGGTCGTCGTTGTCGCGAGATTGTATCTCGAGGGGCTTGAGGACCTTGAGGACCCTGCACGTCAGCACGTGTATGATTCCCGGACCTTGCAACAGCGGCAGAGTCCCCCTCTCTGGCCTTTCGAGTATATCGGGAGCTGCATAGTCTCCCCGCCCGCTACGACTATACTCCACGGCCTTGGTCCACTCTTGCAGCCATTTTTCCCGTCCCAATACTTCGACCACATTCTTATTTAGATTCGCAAGCACGCCTAGGTCTCTTCTGACCTCGCTCGAGATCGTGTCTGGAACGCTTGTATCCTGGTTACCCCGCGTAAAGAGGTCGGCAATATGTGCGCCGTCTTCGTCGCCGCTCAATATATGGACGTTGAAAGCCCGACATCTCGCAAGCGCCGCGTAGGTCCTGCTCGGTAGCGTGACGTTGAAGGTGACTCGTGGGACCGGATGAACCGACAGCGACGTGAAGGACGAAACAGTCATCGCGCACGGAACCGGACGCGGGAAGTCGGGATCGTCAAAATCCTCGGGCTGGGAGTGCTTGTTCTCGAGCGTGGTGATCACGACGACGGGATGCGGGAGCTTGCGCATCACTTCGCGCATGGAATCGGATATCCGGGTTCTAGGGGCTACGCATCCAATGTTAGAATCGGAGAGTATTTAGCCGTCTCGGTGTCCTAACTCGCCTTCGCGCGCCATATGGCGTACGGCTTGAGAGCTCTCCCATCTGATAGACAAGCTCACTGGAGCTCTTGGCGTCGCATTGCGCAGGGTAATTCGTGGACATGCAGACTCGAACGCCCACCGTAGGCCACTGAGACTCTTCATCTCAGTCCATGAAGGCAAAAAAGATCACTGAAGCCCGGATCTGGCCTTTTGTACTCTGGCCAGGGCGAATTGGTGTAGTCATGGATAGAGCGCAAGTCGAAGCCTGAAGTCCTAGAAATTTACTGATGCGATAAGATAACGAACCCGCCAGCTGCGTGTCGGGCCGGCAACCTGTAAAATTTCCAATTCATCCCACCACGATTGACGAACCACAACGAGAATCGACGGCATTTACTAAAGAGTCCATGACCGCGCTTCAAATCAGGATAACACATTCTACAGCGGAACGACCACACTTTGCAGGGCCGTCCCGAGCGGCAGCACAAGCGAGCGAGTGAGCCCGACAGCCGTACGAACAAACATCACCTCACCACCACCACCAAAATGGCGACGAAGCTTCCCCGGCGTCCCACAACGACGCTGAGCTCAACACTCCTCCCCTCCTTCCGCAGCACGCCGACCTCCTACGCGCACGCCCCGACGACGACGACGCCCTTATCCCACACGCCGCGGCGGCACGCGACCATCATCCGGCGGCCGCGGCGGCCGTACACGTTCACGCAGATGGTGCAGCTGTCGGACGGGTCGACGTTCACGATGCGGACGACGTCGCCGCTGGCGCTGTACAAGTCGACCAAGGACGTGCGCAACCACCTGCTGTGGCAGCCCAACGAGCGGTCCCTGCGCAACGTCGAGGTCGACGAGGCCGGGCGGCTCGCCGCCTTCCGCGGCCGCTTCGGCCACGGCTGGGACGCCGACAAGACCCCCGAGGAGCTCGGCGAGGAGGAGAGGGCGAGGGAGGCCCAGGACGCCAAGGACGCGAAGAAGGCGAAGAAGGCGGAGAAGGCGAGGAAGGCGAGGAGGGCGGAGGGCAAGGATGCCGCCGACGAAGAGGCTGAGGCTGCCGCTGCCGCCAAACCTGCTGCCGATGCTGCTGCCGCTGAGCCGGCGCACGAATCTTTGGCGGATCTGATTTCCGGCTACTCGCAGCAGAAGACTGATGCTAAGCCAGCCAAGAAAGAGCCGAAGAAGGATAAATGAGGAAACTGACTAAAGTGGGCGTTCAGATAGGAGAGCAGGTCTTCTTCTGTCACTAGAGACGGGATATTAGGACCTGGGGAGAGGCTGCGGATCTCGAATTAAGCTACAGAGGTGGAATGCAAATTTCTCATGGTAGGAATTCATGTCCATTGGTCTGATCTTATAAGACGAGGGGGATAAAAATAGAGATGATAGAGATGAGTCTCCTACTGTGGTATATTTGTACAACTCTGTAAACTTCTACCCCTCCAGAACTGTACTATACTTCCACGACTTCGTCTCCATGAATGCTTGGTATCAAAACGCCCAGATCAATGCCTCGAATCCATCCTAGTCGGAGTCATCGTCAATGGTAGCCCTTGCACGATCCACGGCAGTCTCCCCACGCCCGGCGGCAGTCTTGTCGGCACTTGAGTACACAGGAGGGCGGTAGAAGACGGTCTCGTCGTCTTCTGCGTCTAGTTGCATCAGGAAAGTCTCC
Organism: Xylaria sp. JS573; assembly: GCA_000966885.1. Classification (NCBI taxonomy): domain Eukaryota; kingdom Fungi; phylum Ascomycota; class Sordariomycetes; order Xylariales; family Xylariaceae; genus Xylaria; species Xylaria sp. JS573. Next base: position 14,312 of record JWIU01000040.1, on the reverse strand, counting down.
CACTTCTCAATCAACTATTGCTGGTGTTAGTGCCTTCTCTCTGGAAATGGAAAAGGGGCTATTACTCACCTCTTTCTGTGCCTCAACAGCACTCTCCAAAAATGTTTCAACCGAGGACTTGAAATCCTCAACCTTCTCTCTCTCAAAGCGATCGAGTTCGGCTCGCATCAACCTCCCCATGTCATCAAAGAGTAAACGGGCCTGGTGTACCTTCCGCTCTGCATCGGCGACCTCGGCACCGACCTGGCTAAGACGATCCTGCTGTGACCTTCCTTGCCTCAGTAACTTGTCCTGGGATGCCTTACGCTTCTGTAGTTCAGACTCAGCGCTGTGCCACGAATAGAAAGCCTTCTGCCGCTGCGAGAACGCTTGCTTCACACTGCCAATCAACCGGATGTACTCGTCGATGGTAATGCCAAAGGTCAACACATCTCCCTGAGCCTGCCGCTCGTAAACGTCGCGTATGGTCAGTTGCAGGTCAGATAAGGCATCAAGAGGCCCGGAAAGCGTAGGGCTCAGTTCCACTGTCGAGAGAGCATGCAGCGAGGCAGAGAAGTCACCAGCAGCCTCTGCCATGGCCTTCCGCTGCTGGACCATCGTGTCCATGGACTTCATCAACCCCTTCAGTTGATTCTCTAAGGCATCGAGGTAGACGCGTCGATCATGGAACCACTGTGTCTGTTAGAAACCACCCACCTTATAAATCCGATCAACTTACATCGTCCTGCTCGACAAACTTGCTCCCCCCTCCAACGTTGATGCCGAGAGATCCCAGAACACCTTTGCTCTCGCCTGGTATAGGCTCTCTTCTCTCTTTGTGTTTGACATCGACATTGAACGACTCGCTTTCTAGGAACAGCTTCAGGTCGGGGTCATGTTGTAGCGTCGGATGTGCGGCAATCTTGTTCAACATCTTCTCCAAAGCGGCCCGACGGGATTCCACGAAGTTGCTCTCAAAACGGTTGAGCGCTTGCTTCTCGGGAGGGGGAGGCACGACGACGCCGGGGTTGTTCCCATGCATCGTGTTATAAAGCCATAGGAAGTCACGGTATCTTCGCTTAACCTCGAACTCGGGCTGTTTGTAACCCTTGGAAGAGGTCTGCGCTTGGTTAGAATAGCGACCTGCATCAATGCGAGAGATGTTACCGTGCCTTTGTACGAACAGAGTAGACAATGTGTGAACTTGTCAAATCCCCAACTTTATGCGGATCGCCGACTGTGATGTAGAAGTTGGGCTTGGCGGCATGCTCCAGCCTAACGCTCGGCTGGCTGGTAGCTCTGACTGGGCTCGGTAGCGCGGCTTGCACGGGAGGCGGTGCTCGTGGTCCAGAGGGTTTATCATAGTCGTCGTCATCGATGCGATGAGGATCTGCCGGCCCAGATCTTCTCTGTGACTGCTGGGGCATAGTCGTCCGGATTACCATCTGCTCCTTCTGCGGCGGCACAGGCGGTTCATCGGCCTGCGAATCTGCACCCGGGGTAGCATTGGCTCCTAGAGGCCCCAAGGGGCCAAGCGGATCGTCGACGGCTTCGAGTTTCGTGGGTTGAGCTACTAGTCGTCGTACAGGTCCTCTGGGACCCCTGCCAGTGGGTGATTTGATCGAAGCTTGAGATTGCTGAGAGGACTCAGCACCCTCAGTTTTGGATGAGCCTTCTGTAGAGAGAGCTTGTGTCAGCGACTATCCGTGATCGCGCGCATCTGCAAAGGCAACAAACCCTCTTGGTCGAGTGCAGCAGGCTTCGCAGTGGACTGTGAAGGGACATCTGATCAATGTTCAGCCAAGCGCAACCAATTGACGGTGGAAATATGAGACGTACCGCCCCAAGGCGAGTCGCCTGCTTCTCCCAAATCCATTTCGAAACGTTTCACGACGCGCAACTATCTTGATAGGATATAGAGTAAGAGACGTCAAAGTTGACGGAGAATGTGGTAGTGGTGAGGGAGCTCGGGCCTTGGTGTTCTGTGCAGGTGGGCTGGTGCAGGTCAAGGCTACGAAATCTGGGTGGGTTAGGTGCTGTAGCGTCCATCCACCTGCCGGCCGTGCCGCCTGTGGATGGGTACAAGTAGCCAGCCACTACCTTAACCGTGACACTCCAGGGCCATCCCATCACGATCAACGTAACAACGCTATCGGCGACATACCGTTCCAACATGCCGCAGCTCCTACCTAACTACATCATGGTGGGACGGTGCTCCCTTCAAAACCCCTGCATCAATGATGTATGTATCATTCTCAACATTGAAGCGATACCGACTTTACATATAAGATGCTGGACTGAGCTAGGTAGCTTCTACGATTGCACATCATACATAGCGGGATGCATAGAAAGAGAGTAAGAATGACAACAAGTACAAATCATTACGAAACCGTTCTTATATGTAGGAATTGAAAATCTATCAGCAGATTCCCTATATCAGAGCTACTTGTGATCCCGTCTGCCATTAGTGAAGATTGGTGTACAAAACGCTCCTAACGCCGCCCAATGCAAATAGTTACCACAGCGCCCGTGTTATAAGCAGCTTAGTGTCTCGGATGCCCTCGAAATCTCCAGCCATCATGGGGCAGACTGGCTTGCGCCTCCATTCGCGTCTTGTCCGCTCGCTTGAAGAAGCCGCCGAAGGAAGTTCTCCGCTTCATCCCATAGGGTGGCCTCCATATCTCGTTCAACCTGGTTGCTGCGGCTGTTGAGCCAGCCGGCATCCAGCCCACCAATGTTACCGTCGCCGTCCGGCTCTATGCGACTGTTCCGATTTCCTGCTCCTTGCACCTCGCCACCTTCTTCTCGGATAGTCTGGGTCTCCTTATTGCCCCCCAACGAGATTATACCTGACTCTTCGAGCCCCCAGATCTGCCGCTTCATACCCACATTCACGGCCCGGAGCGTCCGAAGAAAGTCGTTCATGGAATCCTGAAAGACTTGGGACTGGTTGGCGTTTTCGGCCACAGCAGCACCTTCTGATGGGGCTGGCTTCTTACCCAGGGTCTCCATGGCACGGGCCGTAGAACGTAAGAGACTGACAATGTTCTACTCGTAAATTAGCATCAAAGGCTGTTAGAAAGATCAGCAGATCAGGACCAACTTTATCGATCCCGCCTAGTTGCTCTATGCGCTCAGCCTTGGTGAAAGGTACAAACGGGGTCTGTTTGTTGTTGTCCTCCATTGCGACATCCATATCATTGGCAAGGAGGGTATATGTGATGATGTATGCGTTGAGAAGCTTCAGGATTCTGCTGTCGGTCTAGTCAAGTAGAAACCAGGTTTGAATGAATCTGTTTACTCAGGACTATGAGGCTAATGTTTTTGAAATAAGGCCAACAGTGGTGAAAGGTATTTTCATGACAACCGGCCCTATTGATGGTAATAAGAATGAGGGCAGTCGTTGAAGTTGGTCCAGCGAACCCCCACATTCACTGGGGAGGAAACACATGACGCTTTGACCACATGGAGATGCCATTCACTGTACCAGGGTACCTAAAATGCATTATCGATAGGCGGTCTTTAGCGCCGTTTAGCACGGCGAGTTCCCTGCATACAGTGGGTTCCGTAGTGTTCCCTTGTGAGCCTCAACATCTGAAAACTAAGCCTCGTCCTTTCAGCATCAAAACCCGAACGTCTTTCATCTGAGGCAGGTAAAAGTCCATCAAGAAACACGCGTGCCCCGGGTGACGGGAGGTGTCGGCTATCTCACCTTGCAGCATTGTATCGCATCGCCGCGTCCTGTCGTCATGGCGAGTACGGGGCCGCCGAACGCTGGAGGCGCGTCAGGTGGTAACTTCACCCCCCAGCCGCAGCCGTCCACTACTCCAGGTACCACCTCCAATACGACCAATGCGTCGTCAAGCTCGACAGCGAACAACCAAAACCTCAACCAGATTGTAGGTACCTTGTCTCCTAAGAGATGCACTTTCCTCCAGCACCCTCGATTCTCTCCTCTTCACTCTGCCCTCATGTTTTTCCACCTTGATTTTACCCACTCCTGATCTACCTGTTCGCCTAAATCACGGTCGATCTATCATGAGATAAGGAGTTCTGTCCTTTCGAGTGCCTCGACTCGATTAAAGCATACCATTTTCATCTCGTCAACAAAATCCCTACTCTGTGTGGTGACAGTATGCCTCGCCGTCCCGCCCGTCCGAAACGTCCTGTGTCTGGACGTGCGGACAGGCTCAAGGAGCCGTCCGAGGAAGAGTCAAATGATCTTCAAGTTAGTGCACATACAGTGTTGTTGATAGGATTTTGATATCATCATGCCTGTTTTCACAGTCTTGTCAGCTTGATTTGTTCCCCAAGCCTAGAAGGCCCTTTCAATTCAATGCTTTTGTCCTGACACAGGCAGAAGTTGCCAGCAAGACTATTATCGTCTGTCTGAACGTTCTTGGGACTACTGCCATCTAGGATATAATGCTGACAGATCCATAAAGGTCACAGACTATCTCGTCAAGAAGGGATATAAGCGTACAGAAGAGATCTTTCGCCAGGAAGTCAAGGATATTGACGAAAATGGGAGACCTAAACCCCACAATGATCCAGGAGCTTCTGAACGAATTTTCCCAGCTGGGAAATATTTAGCTGCATTCCAGCATTTCGAGCGGTGGGTTGATAATGGAATCGACCTCTACAAAGTAGGTGCTATCTTCAATTTGATATTGGGGAATCATCATCACTAATACGCATTTAGTTCGAGCTTGGGAAAGTTCTGTGGCCCCTATTTGTCTACTCATACCTTCGTCTCGTCGGCCAAGGTTCATATGGCCATTCCCAAGACTTCATGGAAAAACTTCGAGGCAGATTCGAAACGACCCGAGCGGATGAGCTGAATAACCTGGCATCTGTCACGTTGGCTCAGCATGTTCGGGACAGCCCACTCGCCAAGGTGTATCTCGAGAACCGATACATCATTCCCATCAACAAATCGTTGACAGGACATCTGTTCCACTTCCTGGAACGGGAGTTTGACCAGTGCGGTTCGGCCATCCTCGATATAATCCAGCAATACTGCCGCGTAGATTCTGTTGACCGTGGCCCTATTGAGCCGTTCAGCTTCGAGGCCATCTATCGTCGGGCGCGCAACCAGGAGCTCGATGAGGCAGATGCCCAAGAAGGCATCCCGGGTGTTTCCAACCGTAGCGGCGTCACCAACCGCGATATCCTAGACAACTCAGCAGCTTTGAAGCTAGGCCCGTTACCTTTGGACCCAGAGCTTCGTGGGGATGTTGTGGCCGAACTAGAGGAAGAGGACAGGCTTCACCCCCCACGCGACGGCGTGCCGACATTGGTAGAAGAATTCAACACATTGCAGCCGATCAAGAGAGAATCGGACGACTCCCCTCAGCGAACGGACATCCCTTACCCGCCTTCTCGCGCGAGAGACGTTGTCATGGAGATGCAGAAGGTACGAGAGAATCGCGACCGGTTCCGCATCGAGGGTCGCACTGGCGGTGTAGGGCCTGCTGTTTCGGTGTGCATGTTCACGTTCCATAACCATCTGGGAAGGTAAATATTTCATTATTCTGACGAATTTGAACGAGTTAAGCGCTGACGTCTACAAGTATCTCGTGTATGGACTTCTCTAAGGACCAAGAGCTCGTGGCTGTGGGAACGACTGAATCTTATATTCGAGTATGGTCTCTCGAGGGCAAGCCCTTGAAGTCTCGCTTGCCGCCGGAGCAAGATATGAAGGTCAACAACCGGAAGCTAATCGGCCATTCTGCTCCCGTCTATACCGTGGCCTTTTCTGATGGCATAACCAACATAGACCGCAATATTTACGAGGGGGACCCCAAGCCAGAAACGGACTCCAAGTTACTCCTGTCTTGTTCAGCAGATGGACAGGTCCGATTGTGGTCTCTGGAGGTCTGGACTTGCCTTTGCATTTACAAGGGTCACGACGGTCCGGTCTTCAGCTTAGCCTGGAGCCCCCACGGCCATTACTTCGCAACCGGCGGTTGGGATAAGACTGTGAGAGTCTGGTCACAGGATCACGCTTCGCCTCAACGCCTCCTTGTCGGACATGATACGGCAATTTCCGCTGTGACCTGGCACCCTAATGGTGCCTACGTCTTTTCGGCATCTGACGAGATGGACAAGTCGATCCGTATGTGGTCTGTAGCCAATGGCAACTGCGTCCGCGTATATATCGGTCATACGGAATTCATTTCGGCGTTGAAGTGTGCGCCCAACGGCAAGATACTCACCTCGGCAGACATTGGTGGGAACATTTTCCTCTGGGACATAGACAAGGGGACGCGTATAAAGCGCTGCCGTGGCCATGGACGTGGTGGTATTTGGTCGCTCAGCTTCAGTGTCGAGAGCAACGTGCTCGTATCTGGCGGCCAGGATAACACGGTGCGCGTGTGGGATGTGGAAATGCCCGCAGAGGGCAGCCGGCCTGCGAACCAACAGGATGGCGATGGCACCATTGTCGCGACTGGTGGGCAGGGCGATGGCAAGCAGACTGGGCAGACGACCCAGCCAGCTAGTGGTACTGGCAGTGGTGCGGGAAAGAAGAAGGGCAAGGAGGTCATGATTACCCCGGATCAGATCAGCGCCTTCCCGACAAAAAAGACACCCGTGTTGAAGGTTCAGTGCACCCGGATGAATCTCGTAGTCGCTGGTGGTTGCTACTATCCAGAGATTCAAGAAGCGGCCCGATAGTCTCGATCTAGGCACCAACTGGAGGTATCTGCCGTTTCACCCCAAGCATAAGGAATCAACTGTTACTGGGCCTAAGCACGTTGGAGATGAGGAAAGGTCTTGATCGCTCACGACTGGATGGGCATACGATCTTTCTCGAGCTGGAGTGTTGAAAAAACCATCGTTGGCAACAACAACGTCTATTGGTGACGTTTTTAAGGCTCAACACAATATTCATGGTATGACTGGATGAGTTCATGGTACTGGAGTGTCTTGAGGGAGTAGCATCAATCGGCCACTCTGGACTGATGGTGGGATAGGTTGATGGGCCAGATATTAGGCACTGAGAGGCTTTCTGCTAGTCTATTCGAAATACCCCATCGCTGACGTTCTATGAAGGCTCCAAGCCTGAGGACTTTCTATGTAATAATAAATCGGTTCACTGCGTTTGATGCTGCCCCAGTGTGGATCGTGTACCTGCTTGTCTAAGAAGTTCTTTATGGATCATTTCAAAGCAGTCAATCGACTCGCTTTCCTTTTTAAGTTCTTGAACACGCCTCATAAACTTCTCATCTTGTAGCACGCGCTCGACCCCTTCCCTCACCTGCTCGACGGAGGGCGTCCCGGTGCCCAGGTCAACCCCTATCCCCGACCACGCAACCCTCCGCGCGTTCTCCGACTTGTCCATGCCCTCGCCGGCGGCGACCATGGGCACGCCGTTGGCGACGCCGTGGCTCAGGGCGCCGTACCCCGCGTTGTGGACCCAGACGTCGGCGTGCTCGAGCACCGCGTCGTACGACAGGTAGTCGGCGATGCGCGCGTTCGCCGGCACCTCGATGAAGTCGGACAGCCGCGCGTCCTTCCACCCCAGGATCCCCACCACGAGCACGTCCTCCCCCCGCCCCGCGAGCGCCTGGATCGTCGGGATGATCAGGTCCCGCGGGTTGGTCTCCACCGTGCCCTGCGCCACCACCACCACCTTCTTCCTCTTCTCCTTCCCTTCCCTAGCCTCCCGCTCCCGCGAGGCCGAGTTTGCCACCACCTCGCCCCACCACCCGAACGCCTGCTCCTTTGTTGGCGCCCCGCCGCCGCCACCCTGCACCAGCCCCGCGAACCGGAACCCCGCCGGCCAGTCGCCGCGCGGGTACTCGAGCCCGGGCACGCCCAGCTGCAGGATGGTCCCGTGCACGGTGTAGTTGGTGCCGGCGAGGAAGGGCGGGTCGGGGGCCCCGGGGGCCCCGCACGCGCGCACCTGCGCGTCCAGCAGCGCCGCCAGGTCCGCCGACCGCCGCTCCCACCCGCGCCACAGCTTGGCGCTGAGTGTCCCGTCTTCGTCGTCAGCGGGTAAGCTAGCGCCGTAGAACAGCGGCAGCACGCCGTGGAAGAAGGCCTCGGCGACGAGGAGGACGCCGCGGTGCGGGTCGCGGCGGCGCAGGGCGGCCAGCGCGGCGGCGAAGCTGCGCCACTGGTCCGGCAGCGGCTCGAGGCACTGGCGGCGGATGTCGACGAGCACGCGCTCGCCCCAGTGCAGCGCGGCGTACCCCGCGAACGGCGGCTCCTCGTAGTACGCCCGCCCGTCGAGGTCGGCGGCGCCCAGCAGCGGCAGGAACCCGGCCCCGGCCGCCTCGATGCGCGAGCGGAACGCGCTCGGCCCCAGCATGAACGCCTCCCACCCCCGCGCCCGCAGCGCGCCCGCTATCCGCACCATCGGCAGCACGTGCCCCGCCAGCGAGTGCGAGACGATGAGGACGAAGGGGCGGGAGGCCGGGGGCGGTGATGGTGGTGATGATGCCATCATGGTCATTGTGAGGGGTTGGGCTGGGTGGATGGGTTGGTGAACAGTGCCATGAAGGATTATGCCCAGAGGCTGGGTAGGTATATATAAGGCTTTTAAAGGGGTGCCTGGAAGGGGGAAGGGTGAATGTTGGTTACTTGATATGTATGAGGATATACTTGCAGTAGTGTTGCTCAGCTGAGTCAGTCAAGTCTATGCAGTAAGATGGCGGTGTCTTGGCCGTAACTCGGGACGGCAGTTGCTTGGCAGCTGACAGCCCTGGACAGGCCAATGAAATAGGGGAAAGGGGAGCGAATGCAAGTGTGATGTTAACTCCGGCCGGAGTCAACGTCAAGACTCATCAGGATGCATATATACATCTTATAACGTTCTCTGGACCTTTATATCTCCTTAATACCTGGGTTCTTGAAAGCTATTTCCCACGCCCCAGAGCCAACCTATAGGAACCTTGTACCTACCTCATCGATGACACGCAGGTATAGTCTATTAACATTTACGAGAACGTGAATGTCAATCAGAGGGTTTTAGCGTAGATATCGGAGCAACCCAAGAGGTGGTCAGCTTACCACAGTCATATAGGCCCACGATGCTGACATTATACCAGGTTGTAGGTAGGACGTATGGCAGTGATTCAGGCGCCTTTCACCCAATCGTGTGGTTTTACCGTAATGCCAGTTCTCCATATCGAGAACTCCCTGGAAACTACCTGGGCATTGATTATATTGCATATACGACTCTTGTCCATACGATTAAGTCTCTAGACTTCGTAGTAAGGTTCCGTGGCAGGCTACAGTGCTCGCGGCCGGTGTAGTGCAGATCCTTTAAGGCCTCGTGCATATAGTATCATGTCAAGGGTCGCTACTAAATTTCAGAGACGGCTATTTCTGTTGAGCCACACGCCTTTATTCAGGAGAGCGAGAGAGATACAGATCACACTGGTGCCAGTTAGGACTATCCACAATATCACCAGAACGTGCCTCTAGGATTAGGTAACTTATGTGTCCGTAGGATTAAGCTTACGTAGGAACAAGGTATACCATGTCTAGACTCCAAGGTGTCTCCTTTTCCATAGGAAAGATAGATGATAAAAAGGGCTGTCCTTATATTGACATGAACACACCATCAGTGTCCTTAAACGTCTAGTGCTTTTCATACTTACAAAAGCTTGGTTCGAAACACTTGCTAGTCTAGTGACGTCTTCCTCGATGATAATTGCGAATGTGAATACTTCTTGATGACCGGAAGTGTAAAAGTATAGCCTCATACTGCAATTGGCTGGAAAGGAATAACTGTCGAGTTATAGTAACATCTACAGTGACCATGATCGTATAATTTCACCAGGTACGTGGTAACATCATAAGTCCTGTTGGAGGTTTTACCGCTTTCACACATCTACTTCAACCCAGATCTGTCTGTTGTGTTCTCATTATAACAGGGGTCTAGCGCACCCTTGGGTCTTGGCAGATATCTAATAGGCCTCGTATTCAAGACCCGGTAGATGTCAGGGGTAGTACGTCGAATAATGCATAAATCCTACAGTACACCTTCGGCTACTTGCCGAATTAAGCTGTACTGCCATAAACGAAACCAAATCATCTTTAACCAAAGGGCCACGAGGCTGGAGCCTGTCGGCCGCACCTGAGGCGGAATCTCTAGGGGTCCGCGGTATCGTATGATCATACTTCGTATTAGACCGGGCTGCCTCACTCGACTCACGTGTTCTGTGTATGCCACTCACGCCTTCCAAGTTCGTAATCGTGACAGGCAGGGGTTCATGGAATGGACCGCGGACATTTGCGGATCCAACCCTTTGGCGGGGTCACGTAAAAGTAAACCTATTCGTAGGAATACTAGAAAGGCGAGGATTGAAAGCTTCGGGGCTTTATCCCATTTGGAGCCATAGACATTATAGTAGTATATTCCTAGCAACTAGATAGTAGAAAAGACGGCTAAAAACACAAGGAACCTGAATCCACATACCTATACCTATATCATCACCCCTCACCTGCATGCAAGCAGCCCTACTGCTATGTAGCGTAGATGGTGATGATGCTGGGGAATCAGTTGATAGAAGTTCGTGGTACTGGTGGATGGGCCCTTGGCAGGGGCTCCTCTGGCTAGGGAGCGGGTATATCTAGGTATTGGACCTCCTCCTTCAAGGTGATCACTTCTTGACCTGATACCACGTAAGGACGATAAAAGTTGCTATGACGAACACTTTCACGGCCGTATTGGCGGCGGCGTGTATTCTTGCTGTGGCCGATTGTGCCACAGTTGATCTACCTATCCGCATCGCCAATAGTTATGTCAGTTCAATCCTATCGGCTCCGTGGAGGGTTCCCCTAACCTTGCGCTGACATGGATATTTTGATATACAGGCAGTGGTTGAGGTAGAAGTTGGGACGCCCCCATTGAAGTATCGGCTCTGGCCTGACACCGGGTCCGCATCTGCCTGGATCATCGACAAGGGCTGCGCCAGCACATGCAAGAATTTCAGCGGGTAAGTGATTGAAGGCCTCAAGGTTCCGAATACACACTGCCCTTGAAGAAATCTGACGCTCAAGTCCTGTCCAGATATGAGCGGGTTGGGTATAATTCGTCCTCGATGGTAGTGGTGGGACCTGGTGGTTCGATCGATTATCTGGGGGGATCAACCGGCGGTCCTGCTGTGCGCGATGTCTTCACTAGCCTGGCATCAGCAGACGGTTCAAGTTTGACCTGGGACCAGACCTTTCTCGCTGCCAACGAGACCTCCTGGGGCAACATCCCCGCCGACGGGTTCATGGGACTCGCATTCAGCACCATCGCAGTACCGGAGACAACTACAGTCTTTGAGACGCTGATGCAGCAAGGTTTGCTAGATGACCATCGCTTTGGGATCTACTTCGGGACAGAATTAAATAACAGCACCGAAAGTCCAGAGGGTCTGCTTTCCCTGGGCCATTCTTTGGAATCTAAGTACGCGGAAGGTGACGTCCAATTCATCCCGTTGCGGCCGGAGGCTGAGTATCAGGTCTGGCGGACACACCTCAACTCTATCACGGGAAGCATGACGGCCGCAGACGGGTCTCCAACCAGCGTCAGCCAGCCTTTCGCGAACGGCTCTGCCGTCTTCGATACAGGGGGTGGGACGATGCAGGTCCCCAATTCGAAGATCGAGGCACTATACGCCTCCATCGGGGCCAACTATACTGCACTATTGAACGGCGACGAATTCATGAAGTGTGCCGATTTCAACTCGTCCTGGGGCTTTTCGTTTGAGTTTGCCGGCAATGACCCGGAGGAAACGGTTTCCATCAAGATTGACGGCAGCCAACTCGCGCAGCCTGGCTTCGCAAATGACGAGGCGAACTGTTACCCGCCATTTGACCCCACAGGCTCTGATTCCGAAGATTTTGTCCTTCTAGGAGGGCGTCTTCTTAGGCAGTTCTATTCAGTATGGGATTTCGGGGCCTGGGAAGTCGCCGACTATAACCCACGGATCGGATTTGGACAGTTGAAGCAGGAGTTCAGGCCAATTATAGGCTAACTCTGCAACTCTATAAATGATCACTAGACCTGATGCCTGTATATTATTATATCTACCTATGGTTATCAGGTGCTTGGACCTTTTAAGTTTGTCAGCTTCTTGAGTTTACTGCGCTGATGACTGATGATGCTATGTCGAGACAGGATTAGTAAACTATGCGAATACTGACTGTATCTCAAGCATAGTGATAAAAGCCTATTTTGAGCAAGCCAGGAATGACATGCTCATTTTTCGGCTTGTCTTGCTATCTGTTCATAAACAAAGCAAGAAAATGGATCAAGGAATATACACAATGCTACAATCTAAGCGAAACATCAGACTTAGTACAAAGGAACAGACAAAGAATACAGGGACTACAATACTATTGTCTTATTCTGGGATGACACATAAATTGTAATCGGGGAACAATAGCCACTATATAGCTCTTGCATTCTGGAATTTATATTTTATGCCACCTTAACCATAACTAAACCACGTATCTACGTACAGGAAGGAGTGTTCGCTATCTCTGAGTTTCACATTGAAGGGCTCAACTGAACCCTTAATCGACACTCAAAGATATTATAACAAGCTAGTACTGAGGCTGCCTTGGAGTTAAGCCGTTCACATTCCGAACATTGGTAGTCAACTGTTTGAGGAACCAAGTCGAACTCGACCCAGGGCTTTGCGCCAATCGTTACCCTTAAAGATTTCATGGAATATTTTGACTTCGATGGGGCTTCGTCATGCTCTTCAACCAACCAGGAAAAGGGTAAGGCCGTGTCTACGGAGAGCACAAATGACTCAAACCGAACCGCGGGCGCTCAGAAACGCGAGGATGCCATTCCCGGATTCACTCCCATTGAGAGTCAGAAGAAAGGCCCCGAAAGCCCGAAACTGGACCAATTCACTTTGCGTGAAAACAGTCTAGAGGGGAAAGCGTGTTATGTGAGCCCAGCTAGCCACGCCGTATGGATGGGATCAGATGAACCTTCCACCAAGGAGGTCTACCAAACCCTGGGAAAGAAACTTCCCCAGCCCCAGCGAGTGTACAGAGAAAGTGATGGTGGGGATACTTACTATCCTAGAGGTAAGCCGGCGCTGATCGATCTGGACTATGTTGACTACATGGTCGAATATAAGTATAGCGGTTTCAGGAGACAGCACTGATTGATCATGATCTGTTCAACTACTGAGAAATGAGAGTAGCTTTTACAAGAAGGAAATTACTTGATTAATTCAAAAACTAGTAGTACTACAACAGCATACCAAATCCCTAGTATATCCACATGATATCTTGCTGGACATGTGAATTACCCCCCTAATATCCTGTGCAGTGACGAACCATGTTTCTATTTAAATAGTAAACCTCCACACACCAGCTACTCTCAGTTTCTAGGAAGGCTAAAGCAAACCTGCCTTTCGAATATGAGGACCATAATTTTTCCAAGCCAAGCTTCTGTAGGCAGACTTTCAAATCCACGCTAGTCAACGCGACTACACAAGACCATGATCATGTTTGCTCTTTCATTCAGGTTTTCTATGAGATTGTATACCTGATATTACCACATACAAATAACACTTGAAGTGTTATCCATTATAATACGTGTCTGCGCTCTTGGATGGCGTTGAGATATCGGTGGCGAAGGTAGAGTTAATTGAGGGGATGATATATTTGAAAGGAAACTCTTCCGGGCTTCTTCCCCTTAATGCCCTTAGCAGATTCCCCTTATAGAAGTATCAGCCGAACAGACTGAGATATCCTATTACTGGTAACGTAGAAGCAGTTTCACTGCCAATCGTATTAAAATACCGAAGTGAAGACGGAATTTATTACTACAGCTGCCAGAACGCATGGCAGGCGATCGGGCTCCGCCTCTGTAAGATTCTGTAACCAACGAGGAGAAATGAAATTAAAAATAAATATAAAAAGTAATGTAGGGCCGAAGGAAACTTCTAGGTGAGTACACTTACCTAAAAGTAGAATGATTAGCCGATAGCCTTCGGCTATGGTGGTTTCACTGCATGCATATATTCGCCAAGGTCTAAATTAAGGGTTTGCGATACATAGATGGCCAGTATTGTGCTTGGAAGATATACGGTTAGTGGTACAAGTCCGCGTCATGCTTGTATAAATATATTTATTCCCCCGGTGCCTTCAGCTTGCTATGATCTAGCCTCGATCCCACCCTTCACGAATTCTCAGAGCCACCACTCTCTATCTAGGCATCACAATGGCACCTCCATACAAACCCATAGTGTTGGAATTCAGGTAGCTGGTACTTACGACTTACATTCTGTGGCTATACATGGAGGAGGTACCCTCCCACACATATATTATTTTTAAATAATACTTTATTTAATACAATAATT
>JWIU01000085.1:244591-314011 GCA_000966885.1 Xylaria sp. JS573 | reverse complement strand
CCCGGCCTTTCTCGACGGCCAAGGTAACGAGCGCCTCTAGTCGATATAGGTAGGTCGTGTGATTGACAGGCAGCTTTCCGGGGGCTGGGAAGCGATCGCGAAGCGGACAACGTGCCTTAGGAGGTTCGCCTTGGTGTCGGGAACCAGTCGACAGCCAGTACCATGGCGGTAGGAGAGAACTATGACGACAGGGGCGAAGGACCCTGACGAGGTGAAGATTGCGGGTATCGCCAAGGGGTCAAATCGGAGTCGGGATCGATCTCCNGCAATGCCCGGATCTTCCATGGTCGTCCAGCTGACCTCTCACGAACGGTCTATAAGGGACTTACCCCACTGTTCAGCAGGACCACCATACGCTTGTGCCAGGATGCTACCCGCGCCGAGCTGAGCCCGGCCTTTCTCGACGGCCAAGGTAACGAGCGCCTCTAATCGATATAGGTAGGTCGTGTGACTGACAGGCAGTTTTCCGGGGGCTGGGAAGTGATTGCGAAGTGGACAACGTGCCTTAGGAGGTTCGCCTTGGTGTCGGGAACCAGTCGACAGCCAGTACCATGGCGGTAGGAGAGAACTATGACGACAGGGGCGAAGGACCCTGACGAGGTGAAGATTGCGGGTATCGCCAAGGGGTCAAATCGGAGTCGGGATCGATCTCCTTGTTCGGATGGGTGTTGCTGCTGCTACGTCATCGCCACTGGCCTCTCGGCACCGACGTGTCGTTATTATTAGCAGCAGGTCTACGCTTCTTAGTTGGGGACTTATCGTAACCCGCGAATGTAGTAGACAGCGCAGTCGACATGGTGGGCGGTATGATAATGGCAGGCTTTCTGATGCTCGTCGACCTTCAGCTGATAACTAATTAACTGGTGTCCTGTGTTTTTCCTATCGGCTGCAGATCTGCCCCTCTTGCGGTCAATCTCTCCACCGGAATAATTTGGCCGATATTCTCCGATAGCCGCCTACCCCAGATGACTGCGAAAAGACATTAAACAATTCTTTGACAAGAAACAGGATAAAACAATAGCGTCGTTCAAAATGTATCAAAGGTTTTTATTATAAATAAAATGCTTCCCCTAATACCATATTTTGCAAAAATAGAAATAAAGAGAGGAGAAAGCCAGGTGTTTTATGAGAGAGAGAGAGAGAAAGAGAGGCTGGAGGCCGAAGACATAAGCAGAACGTAAAAGGACTTAAGGACGTCAGCCCGTTCTACGACTTCCTCTACTGGACGCCCAGGTCAAGATGGGTTCGAGAGGCTTGGAAGCCCGAGCGCGGCAGCTCAATAACGAAATCTCGTCCAAGTTCCAAGGGTCAGCTAAGGTTTCCCTAGACTGTCTCTTCTTCGACGAAGAACAAAATTCCGGGCCGCGAAAGACCGAACACCTCGTTAGGGTGTTTAGGAAGGAAGGATGCGATCGTCTGAACCCCGATTATTTTATCCTTGGGACCGTCCCGGCAGATATACTTCAGGCGTCGCTAGAACGGTCCAACCTCGTTGTAGATGATCTCCGGAGGCCTGGTCCGCCCACGCTTACCCTCCCTCCTGGCAAGCGGGTGCTTTGTCTCTACGGGACACATCGCATAGCGGCATTCAGGGAGCTGAAGAGGCTAGATTCTTGGTGGACGGTCAACATCTATACAGGCGAGTCGAGCTATCCTTTCGCGAAGCCAGCCGGTGCTGACTCCCCAGACCTTTCCGCGGAGGCTTCCCAGTTATTGGCCGAGGGATCTGCCAATGAAGGCGCGTACTCCGACGGCTATATCGTGTTAAAGATAAATAGTTACTCTGCCCACTCGGTCGACTCGAACCGGTGGTGGGCTAGACTGAGCAAGAGTAAATCGGATATACTGAAGAGGTTGCTGAGGCATCCGGAACTGGCGCCCGCGGTCTTGTTGGTGCTGCAGATCCCGGGCCTGCGTTCTGGGCTCCAGCTAGGGATCTGGAATAAAATCCTGGCCCAGAAGTGTGTCGAGGTACGTCTCCCAACAGCGTGGTATTTGCCCGTCTGCGCCTGGCAACTAAACCACGACTTATCAGGAAGTCGTCCAGTACCTCGGCCTTATTTACAAAACATGGCGCCGTATCATGGGATCGGAGGCCGCGCTTAAGCTCCTAGACGACCAGGCGGTCCGCCAGTTCGAACTTCGGGCCCCGGGAATATCTCTTTGCGACGAACTTCACGTCTCCATGTCAATTAGGAAAACGGGGACATTAAAGGACGTAACGAATACATGTTCTCTATTTGTTCGGAGGTCCGTATTTTACGCGTTTTGGGGCGTACACGACAACATAGGGGGCGACGCTTGGGATAATACTGTGCTGGATGCGGGTGCAGCCGACCAACGCACCATAGCCGAGGAAAGCATCCCAGCCGACAAAAGCATCCCGGCCGGCCCAAGCATAGTCGACCAGAGTACTGGAGCAGAACCCGAGCATATAGATGGAGATTCCGAAAACTATCCCATGGAAGATGCTCCAACTCCCGTGGTAGCGAAGCGAAGACGTCAGCGGCAGAATCCGGAGCAGAAAACCCAAAAACGCAAACGGCAACAACAGCTTAACGCCGAGAGGGGAAGACCCCAGCCAGCGAGTCCAGACTCAACGATTCCTACTCTCGTACCAAGGCCCGATACGGAGCAACAAACAGCATATCAGCTCATACAACGGACTGATAATCAAAAGATGACGATATACATCTACCAGCACGGAAAGTGGGACACGAAAGAATGTGATCGTCAATCTATTGTTGAGGGCATAAGAGAGATGCGCCAGACTAGTCCGCAGAAATTGTTTCTATTTGACAGGGAAGGGCGGGGCATCGTTCCAGAGGACTGTTTAACTTCTAAAGACAACGTTGTATGTCTTAGTGCAAACAATGGTGGTTTTTTGGACCATGGTGGTTTTCCGGCGGAAATGGTTTTATAACTTGTCTTACGCAGCCGGATATTTGTTCATATATTCTAAAGCTTCATTCCATAGGTATAAAGCGTACCGTTATGTTCCGTTCTATCCTCAATATACGCCACAGAACCCGATTGCGCCAGTTAGCACCAACTGTACTACAAATTACTAACTAAAATATACAGGGAGCCTAGAAATAATACATGTTTCTATAGCACGCAGATTACGGGAAATTACATAACGTCCATACTAGCTACGCTAGGATACCGCTATAGACGTAGGTCGAGGACTCCCCGGCAATACAGTGTTTCGCAGTCATCAGTATCAACGGGACCAGCCAGATCAACTGTTCCCGACTTCGTTTACCCATGAACACGTGGGACAGAAGCTGCTTGACTCCAGCGCTCGCCGTAGTCGTAGTAAGTAGGTCCACGGCGGCATTTGACCACTCATTCGTCCGTCAACAACCTAGGGATAATGAGCATAAGTCTCAATATTTTATACTCTCTCCGTTCGATAGGCTTAAATGCCGATAACGTCAAGCGGATGAAGGGACTATTTTGCGCCGAACACAAATACAGACCAGCTACGCAGTACTGTTGGCTTCCAATGGCTTCCAATGGCGACGAATAGCATCCAGCAACAAGCAATCCGTAAAGCCAACATGGGTCAAGAATACGGAAGATGGTTGGGCGAACTCAACCAGACGTCTCCTGGAACGGGAAGCTGGAGTCGTCTGCCTCCCTTATCCCGCCTCGGTGACATTTTGGGAAGTCATGCTGTGTCTCATCCTATGACCAACTACATAAGTCTAGCTATCTTATGACCTCAAGCACCCCGGAACGTACCTTCGCGTGGGAGGCGTAAGCTGAGCGATGTCGTATGATCTTCGAGTCTGCCTTGCCTTCATGCCAATGATTTCGAAACATCCAAGGCAGGAATGCAATGCCCGGATCTTCCATGGTCGTCCAGCTGACCTCTCACGAACGGTCTATAAGGGACTTACCCCACTGTTCAGCAGGACCACCATACGCTTGTGCCAGGATGCTACCCGCGCCGAGCTGAGCCCGGCCTTTCTCGACGGCCAAGGTAACGAGCGCCTCTAATCGATATAGGTAGGTCGTGTGACTGACAGGCAGTTTTCCGGGGGCTGGGAAGTGATTGCGAAGTGGACAACGTGCCTTAGGAGGTTCGCCTTGGTGTCGGGAACCAGTCGACAGCCAGTACCATGGCGGTAGGAGAGAACTATGACGACAGGGGCGAAGGACCCTGACGAGGTGAAGATTGCGGGTATCGCCAAGGGGTCAAATCGGAGTCGGGATCGATCTCCTTGTTCGGATGGGTGTTGCTGCTGCTACGTCATCGCCACTGGCCTCTCGGCACCGACGTGTCGTTATTATTAGCAGCAGGTCTACGCTTCTTAGTTGGGGACTTATCGTAACCCGCGAATGTAGTAGACAGCGCAGTCGACATGGTGGGCGGTATGATAATGGCAGGCTTTCTGATGCTCGTCGACCTTCAGCTGATAACTAATTAACTGGTGTCCTGTGTTTTTCCTATCGGCTGCAGATCTGCCCCTCTTGCGGTCAATCTCTCCACCGGAATAATTTGGCCGATATTCTCCGATAGCCGCCTACCCCAGATGACTGTGCGAAAAGACATTAAACAATTCTTTAACAAGAAACAGGATAAAACAATAGCGTCGTTCAAAATGTATCAAAGGTTTTTATTATAAATAAAATGCTTCCCCTAATACCATATTTTGCAAAAATAGAAATAAAGAGAGGAGAAAGCCAGGTGTTTTACAGAATAATACCATCCAGAAGAAAAGTCGACATCCAAACACGTCCGGATGGGCAGCCAACTGCAACGGTCTGCTTCGTAATGGCCAAGCACCAAGGCCGGTAATCTGGAGGCAGCCAGAGCAGTTTGCGGCCGTTGCAGGTTATCCATTCCTTATCGATTCCTAGATAAGAATCATTACGCGGTTGTTGGGGGGTGGTAGGTAGCGGACTAAACTCGGACGAAGGAGACAGAGGTAGAGTGCCCCTATCTGTAACAAGGTGGCTCCCGTCGGGCGAGAAGGCCACCGAGCAGACCCGGCCGCCGTGGCCCGCGAGCGTCTGCTGCAGCGCGCCCGTCGCCGCGTCCCACACCTTGACCGTCTCGTCGCCCGAGCCCGACGCCAGCCGCCGCCCGTCGGGCGAGAAGGCCACCGAGTTGACCCGGTCGCCGTGGCCCGCGAGCGTCTGCTGCAGCGCGCCCGTCGCCGCGTCCCACACCTTGACCGTCTTGTCCCACGAGCCCGACGCCAGCCGCCGCCCGTCGGGCGAGAAGGCCACCGAGTTGACCCGGTCGCCGTGGCCCGCGAGCGTCTGCTGCAGCGCGCCCGTCGCCGCGTCCCACACCTTGACCGTGTCGTCGGCCGAGCCCGACGCCAGCCGCCGCCCGTCGGGCGAGAAGGCCACCGAGTTGACCCCGCCGCCGTGGCCCGCGAGCGTCTGCAAGCATTGATCCCATTGTCTTTTAACCTGCGGAGCTAGGTATACCCAATTAGGAATATTAGCGCGAAATATCTTACGTACTACACTCTCTTCTGGCGCAAAGACAAGCGCTGAGCTGTATATCTGCAGAGGTAAAGATTGTATAACTGCAGTGTTCGCTAGCATAAAGCGTACAGCGTCGTTAAGGAAAGTAGACAGCTGTATGCAGTCTTCCGACTAAACCTGGTCAGAAAATATCATTATAATACCAAGAAAAGGGAGTATATACTTGGAGAAGTGATTGCAACGTCCTAATAATTTGAAAAGCTTCCTCAGCCCTTCCTATTAAGCTTAATGTCTCTAACCAATGGAGGAAATGCTGGTTGAGGAACTTGTGAACTTGGCTGCCATCGTAAATCGGGTCTCGCGCTTGCTGTATATGGTACACCCAGTACTGGCATGCATATTGCACTTCCGGTGGTAGATTGTCGTTGACTTTTTTAATGCCGATAGACGAGACAGAAGCCCCTGACGAGCATACTTCACATATATCGGCCCTAAGAGTTTCGTCCATGATGCGTAGGCAAGCAGCAGCTAGATGTCTATGCGTGCGTTTTTCGTCTATCCAGAACCGGCTCCCGCGCTTTTCGGGGTCCAATAGAAAGTCGCGGAACGACAGATGGAGTAGTCTAACCGGTGATCGTGACGACGAGGGGATGCTTAATACAGAGTGGAGCAGGTCTAGTCGATTATTGACAGCATCTTGGGCCAAATTGAGCATCCGCGCTAGTGCTGAAGCCGGAAGAGGGCTTGCGAGAATGACGATGGAGCCTATTAGAACGCGAAACTCCTTTAGGTTCTCACTGATCTGCTTCTTCGACAAACCTATAAGCATCTGGTCCAAGACAGGCAGGTATGTCGCATCCAGTTTGGACTCCTAACTTTTAGTCTGATGCTCTAGGATCTTGCCAAGTTTCGTTTTCGGGTCGCCACTTTTACGATCGGCAAGAAAACGACATGCTGTAGCAGCAAAGATAAAAAGGGGAACAGCTATCTTTATCAGGATTCGGACTTTTGACTGCTCGGGCCAGGTGGACAGTAATTGTCGTTCTCGAGACACGGAAAGATTGTAGTCTGTCCTGATTTTCTTTAGCTCGTATTCGAAGTATACAGACAAGTCACGTTTGATTGCTGGCTCTGGCACCTCGTGGAGAACTAGGTCTTGGTAAGTGCCCCTAACAGCGCTGAAACTAAGACGAATAGGCAGTTCCGGTCTGCTCGTGACGAAAACGCGCAGCTGTGAAAGTTGCTTGGTTTCCACGCGAGAGAAGAGATCGATAACAACCCTGATATCTGCCTCTTGTTCGCATTCGTCAAGGGCGTCAACCACGATAACAAGTACCTCAGCCTTCCCAGCATTTTGAGCGACTTGCGACAGAGGTTCGAGAATAAGCTTTTCGAACTGCTCTCGCAGTGCCTTCCCATGGATATTAGGGTCGTTATCGATGGCATTCTTGACGTATGGCGCAAGGGCTGGTTGACGCTGAACTAGCTGGGCGGTAATTGTGGTAAAGAACTTAGATACCTCTCCTCGGTCTCTCTCGCCTCTCTTGAAAAAGAAGCTGGCGCCGAGCTAGCCGGTCTTGGAGAACGTACGTGCGACGGTGCGCGAGATAGTCGACTTGCCGGTGCCGGCCATGCCGTTGAGCCAGAAAACGGCTTTGCTTTGGTCATCGTCTGCCCATTCTGATATTTCGCGCAGCAGGTCGACTCGGGTGTTTGGGTGACAGGCTGGATTGTGTTCCTCGGCGTGAGAATCGAAGGCAGCCCCTGCAGCAACAGGAAGCTTATCAAGTACCGGCTTCTAGAAATGGGAGATCCAATTAGTTAAATGACAAATAGCATAGAAGTCCTTTAGATATCAGAGATCCCTCAACTTACTCCTGAACGTATATCGATCTCTCTTTGCAGGCGTACGAAAGCCTCATGCTCTCCCTCGCCGTATATCAGCGGCATATGGACCCCAAATATGCCCAGCAGGGAGTAGGCCTTGTCTTCTTGACGCTGTGTCTCGCGGTCTTCGGCCCATGATAGTCGCTCCTCGATGCTGAAATCAGATAGCGGACTTCCAAGAAGAGCATTGATTGGAATTCTTGTTATCTCGTGCAACAGCGACTTGAGTGACTCCTTGTCGCCTAATCGCTGGCCATCTCGTGAAAAGAACTCCACCGACATAGGGGCGAGAAGCTCCTGAAGCGTCCAGCCACGGGTAAACCATCTGCTCCTCCGAAACATCAATTTCCACGTTGACCGGGGAGGTTCACCGGCACGGGCACTATCACTTTTCGAGACGTCAACAAGGTAAGCGTAGCATACTTTCGCATCCCGGTACCAGCGAAACATGGAGTTGATCGCCTCTGAGTATTCGGTATGGTTCGACTTGTCGATACAGCAAGTATCTACCCAGAAGTGTTTGATGCCGTTAAGCGCAGCCTGCTTTCCGCAGAATTCGATCTTTCGATAGCCATCTTTGCTCTGACCCGTACCTGCCGTGATGTCGTTGAAGGTGACCTCTTGGTTATCATGACCCCACGTGTGCGAGAGTATAGCATAAGGAGGAATGTTATCAAGGAGATCTCGGGTCAGGCTGAGGCGCCCGTCGTCTTGAAGCTGCAAAAGACGCATAGCAAAGTCGATACCGCGACGCAAAGAAGAGAAATACTTGAAAGGCTGCACCCTCGATGTAGTATCAGGGGTGCAAGAGGAGCACGTCCGCCTAGCGGTAAGTCTGAAAAAGGAGGGGCACGTCGTACGTGCTTACCGAGAAGCAATATTTGTAGCGGCGTTTTGATATCGTGAGCTGCGGCGCGGTGATGGATAATTAGAAAACGTCGACGTCGACCTGACCCTAAGAGACAAGGCAGGGATTCCCCTCATTGCTGTCGTGTAACAAGGCTGAGCTTGTCGGTCACGAGATCTGTCGGTCTCCCCCATCAGAGCGTTCGACCCGAGTAAACGGAAAGACGTCGACTTGAACACCACGTATCTCTGCATTCCGATGTCGACGCAGGCTGAAACTACCGCCACGGTTTGAAGAGAATTTTCACCGACGAGTTTGAGGTAAGCCTCGCTATCGAATAGCGGCTGCTGCTATCAATCTCGTTGTTTCTAAAGGCTGTTGGTTATATACATAGGTCCGGCAGAAAAAAATACGTATTCTTTTCTGTCGCAACTAACCGGGCACGCCCGCACAAATCGAACCGGCAGTAAAAGTGTACGTATCTATAAATCCGGCAGAAAAAAGTACGTACTTATAGATCCGGCAGAAAAGATACGTATCTTTTTCTGCCACGGCTGACCGAGTACGTTCACACAAATAGATCCGGCAGAAAAAATACGTACCTATAAATCCGGCAGAAAAGGTACGTACCTATAAATCCGGCAGAAAAGGTACGTATCTATAAATCCGGCAGAAAAGATACGTATCTATAAATCCGGTAGAAAAGATACGTACCTATAGATCCGGCAGAAAAGATACGTACTTATAAGTCCGGCAGAAAAGAAACGTACTGATCGGCGGAAATACATTGTCTCATATATGCTGCTGCCACGGGTTAAATACAGAGTGTGGGTTTCAACAAGTGTATTACCCAGGGTTCGAACATCTGGACTTTGGGAACCGACCTCCTTCTAATATCAGTGTGACATCTGGGGCTGGTTCCAACTATGTAAAACCCGGTCGTCGGTTTTATGTTGGCAATTGTGCTGGGATACTGAACAATAGGGGAACAAGTCACGTCTGATGATGTTAAGAGGGCGTCTCAAGTAACCAAGTTGTATTACAAGCTGGTCAGCTATCTAAACTATCTGGGAGAGGCAGTGAGCGTGGTATATATACAGGCAGTGGTCCTTGTTCCCTTGTGGTGTTGTTGGTTGGATCGCATGGCTCTATCTTCGATCCCTTCGATCCCTTCGATCCCTTCGATCCCATCGCTCCATTATGTGATGCCTCCGTGGCTTGCCTGCCGTGGCTGATCATGAACTGTGGAAGTGCTTGACTCGTCCGCTTGCCTTAGCGTCCGTCATCCGTGGTTGGTCATAACACATAGAGTACGTGCGGTAACAACTTCACTGACCTACGGATTTCCTCGGCCGACCACGTTTGCGTGTTTTGGAAGGACGGGATATGTCATTGTGCTTCAGATATGTGTCGTATGCTTCCGTGTCTTCCATTAGTTCCACTGGTTCCCAAGTCGACTCTTGAGTGTTGCGCCATTTGACGAGGAGCTGGAGGCCTCGATTACCAGGCCTGGTGAATCTATGGCCCCGAATCTGCTCCACGGCATATTCTTCATTGCAATCTTGTATAAAGTCTTCTGTTTCGGAACCGGCAGTGCTTAACATGCGTCGCTGCACGGAGAGTTCTGTTCTGGTGGATGGCTGGTCCTTTAGGCTTCTATTTGCGCAGCCGTGGAGCCCGTGAGATGCCCAAAGGCCCCAGGTAAATTGCAACTGAAAGGTGATCTTGCCGCCCTCCGTTACACGCTTTAGAACAGCGTCCGGAAGTGGCCACTCCTCAAACGCCGCGGTCGGCGCCCCTGCAGCATCCTCTTCGTCGCTATGAATCTGCGAAGGTGGCGACGTGGAATTGCTGCGCGGACCAGAGCATCTCCCAGTGCCGCTCGAGCAATCGTGCTGTTTGTGTGACACCTTGAAGCCAGATGGATTCTTGCGACGTTTTCGTCGTGGCCGCCCAGTATAGTCGTCATCGTCATCATCAGTGTCCCCGAATTCATCCGCTCCCTCGTTGTCGGAAACAAGGCTGGGTTCGCCAGGGGAACGACAGACCTGATGAGATACAACCGGCCTCTGTCTTAACTTCCGCTTGACCTCTGGCGGCCCTCTGTCAGCACAGCCGCCTTCGCTATATAAGTCACGTAGAGGCAGGCTCTGTTGATCAATGACGTCCTCCAGCTGCGTTGAGGAGGGTATGTTGCCGTGGGAGCTGGGCGGTAACTGAACCTCAAGTCTAGGTGCCGGGGTGTCAGAGGCGTCCTCTAAGGGTTGTTGCGGCGGCTGTTGTAAGGAGGAATGCCGTCGACCATGTGGTGTCTGCTGTTGGTCAAAGCCAGATTCGTCACTGGGCCTAACCCCCTTCTCCAATCCTCCTTCACCTTCTTCATGTTTGGAGGCGACAGTGGAATCTGCGTCTGCCAAAATTTGTCAGAAACGCCCGGGTAGAAAGGCAGATGCAATATACATACGGCAGGCATCAGGACTGTCCAGCTCGACTTCCTGAGCACGACGCTGCCAAAACCCGTCAAGAGACGGCAGCAGAGTGCTGGGTTGGCCATCGAAGAGATTGTCATCATCAGACTCATTACCACTGGACACCAATACAGCTTCACCTGGCGTCAGCCCTGTAGGCACGCGGCTCGATGGTTCTAAACTTGTCGCAACAGAAAGAAGAGCTATTTTATGATGGGGGGCGGCGTCAGCCATTGTGTCAAGTTACAAACGAAACTGATGAAACTTGTTCTTAGATGGTGGGTTGACGTTGGAGCATTCTTGAATTTTTGGGCTGGGCAAGAGCCGAAATATATAATGCGTACAAGACGATATATAATGCGTACAAGACGAGCGATTCTCACCACATGCCAGCAGCGAACGTGCCATCTTCTTCCGCTACCACAGCCTTCTCCCCTGACCCGGAGCCTGGCACTAAATCCTCCGGCTGGCGGAAGTACGTTCTGCAGGGGACCAAGGGAAGGGCGAAACACAAATCCTCCGTCTGTCGTATATCTGCCAATAGTGTAGATGCCGAAATAACACGAGGCAGCCCCAGACAGGCCTCGCAGGCCCTCGATGCCACCCCCTGCGAATTACGTTCCAGATCCGGTGGCACACAGCCCACATCGTCGCCGATACCGAGATCAGGACCGCCTGTGCAGTGTGTACATATGCATCGGCATCTCCGCCTGTAACACGCCTCTGCATAAGCCAGTGCCGCCTGACTCATGCCGCCTTCGGCCAGCACCAATCGCAGTCCGCGCTCGCCCAAAGGCGCTGGTCCGTTGACTGGCGTAACAGACCCGCCAGGCCATGGTGGGAATCAGCTTCATCTCCTGGTGCATCATATTTACGTCAGAACCGCCCCATCCACCTCGGAGCATGCCCCAATACGTGATATTGAACAAGGTTCCAGCTCAGGTCATGTCGGCCATCGCGGCTCGGGGGGGTGGTCCTGGCAATGCTAGCGGTCAGGCTGATAACTGAAGCTAAGCATACAGCCTGGAGACGCAGGCTCCTCGGCCATATGATGCGAAAGGCGGGAGGCCTCCTGGTAGCCATGTTGGAACGGGTATCGCCTACGACGTTCTTGTGATCGGCCGACACGGCAACGTGTCGTGAATGGTGTCCAAAGATCCTTCCACGACAGACCGAATATCCACATGGGGATCCACATCCACCACGGCCGTCTCAGTGAAAGCTACCCAAGGCCTAAGAAATCGAAAGCAGATACAATTGTGTGCTCTCTCAATAATAATAGATAGAGAAGTCGTAGTCAAGTTCATCAGAGTCGTTATCGAAGGGACAGCGCTGAGCCAAGGACCCTCGCAAAGCAAGTGATGGGAGGGCCGGATGCCGGGATAACATGAGAGCACCACTCAGAAACACAGGATCCAGAAAGGAGAAGGGTTCGGGGACGAGGGCTGGACTGTCGGCGGAGATGAGCAACAGGGGCGCGAACGCGAAAGCCGATGAAACGGATGAAGCTGGGCAGAATGAGGCTGGGCAAAATGAGGATGTCCAAGTCAAGAATACAAGACGGCGACATAGGAGAGGAAGGGCCCCCTATTTATGCTGCAGCGCGCAAGGTGGAAGGCGTGCGACAGCAGGCCAATGACAAAAAGCGGCGAGTGGGGCAGACATCAGCACTTGTAGCGCGCGCCCGCCCGTGCCGCCGGCGTCGGCGCGGACCTCGGCGCCGCGGGCCTCGTCCGCGAAGGACGACGGTGCGTCATCCCCTCCTTTCCCCTCCCCTCCCCCCCAATATCCTCCGCTACCGTCAAAAGCGATGAGCTCCCAGTCTCCTCCCAAACTAACAATACACCCCGCCCCCCTCACTCCAGCCATCAGGGCCGACGGCATGGACCCGGACCCGATGACGAACGCGGCGTTCTCGCAGCGCCTGCGGCAGATGGGCGTCGCGACGCCGAACCCGACGCTATCGAACTCGTCGACGGCGTCCCCCTCGTCCTCCCCGTCCTCCCCATCCTCCTCCTCCCCGTCCTCCGCAAATACGCCACCGGAACACGCACACCCGAGCAGCCGGTTCCCCTCGCCGGCGCAGAACCCGACGCTCGGCGCGCTCGAGGCGCGCCGCCAGCTGCAGGAGCGCGCCCGCCTCGAGTCCGAGGACGTCGCCCGGGGCCGCGAGTTCCTCGACGTCGGCACCCTGCGCAAGGTCCTGGTCGCGCAGGCGCGCGCGGGGGAAGGCCGGCGCACGTCGCGCGAGGAGGAGGCGGAGATCGAGCGTATGTTCGGGCTCAAGAGCGGTGTCGTGCGCAGGCTCGGCACCCCCGGCGTTACGATGCCCTTGGCTACTACCGCGTAAGCGGATGGCGAGCTTGGGCTGGGGAGGTTGGAGGAGTGTATGTTATGATATGAGGGAGAAGGGGTGCAAGGGGAGGTTCACTGCTGTCATGACGGGTACGAGCATGGATGGATGGATGAATGACCGGCTAGGCATTTGCAAAATGGGAGTGTACGTGTATATTTTACGACCGAGGTATGTGAACAGGCTGTCTAATACACTGCATTGCATCATTGCGTACTGCGCTTATTCAACACCTTCCGCGCAGAGCCTACCCTTCGCCTCCTAGGGAATAACAAACGAGTCGCCTTGTCTTGGTCTTAAAACTCAGGAAGGTTGCGTTTCTCCAGGCCTTTGCCACTCTGACAAGCCGACAACCCAACGTACTACCTAGGTGCCCCTTGCCTTCACCTCCAAGCCCGTCGCTCCTCCGGGTATCCTCATCCCATGATATCTCTACCTACCTGAGTGCCTAAGCACACACCTACCACGAGGAGTGGCCGCCGTCGATGCGCAGGTCGGCGGCGGTCATGAAGCGGCTGGCGTCGCTGAGGAGGAAGACGGCGGCGCCGCGGTAGTCCTCGGGGCGGCTGAGCCGGTTGAGCATGTTCTGCTTGGGCCACTCGAACTCGCGGTCGGGGAAGCGCTCGAACAGCCGCTGCACCATCTCCGTCACGATGTACCCGGGGGAGATCGTGTTGACCCGGATCCCCTTGACGCCCCACTCGGACGCCAGGTTGCGCGACAGCTGGAGCACTGCTGCTTTCGAGGCATTGTAGACCCTGCGAGCGCGGCGTTATACATGGTTAGCTAACCTACCCATCAAATACGGGAATGCGCCGTGACGGAGTGATAATGGGGGACTAGGAAGCGGGAAGGGGGTGTGGGAGGGGCGGGGCGAGAGAGACTCACGGGCATATCAGACCCCGGTTGGCGACCGAGCCGCTCATACTAGCGATGAGCACGATGCTGCCGGGGAGGTCCTTCTTGACCATCTGGCGCGCGACGGCCTGCGCGGTCATGAGCGCGCCGGTGACGTTGATGGTGAGCATGCGGTCCGAGTCCTCGGCCGTGTACTCGAGCGCGGGGGTCTCCTGCTGGATCCCCGCGGCGGCGAGCAGGCCGTCGATGTGGCCCGCCTCCCGGGCGATCCCCTCGGTGATCCTGTTCAGCTCGTCGACGCCGTACCGCACGTCGACCTGGTGGTACGTGAGCGAGCTGCCGAGCTCCTCCCGGGCCCGGCGCGCCACCCGGTCGTACTTGGAGCCCAGCGGCGGCTCCGGCTGCCGGTCGTAGACGTGTACTGCATGCGTGTAATGTACAGTATCAGTTTTTCAGGTACCTCTAGTGTCGTGACACCACCCCCATGTGCAGATACGGACCTGTTGCTCCGGCTTCTAGCAGGGCTTCAGCTTGCACGAGACCGAGCCCTTGTGCTCCGCCGGAGACAATAATACATTTGTCTTTAAGGCTGAACTCGGGCAGTAGGCCTGCCGGGCTGTTTTCGAGTGGTGCACGCTCTGATCTTTGTATCGGCGTATAGTGAAATGACCGCCGTGTCGATGTGCTCAACGGAGTGAGTTTGCGAGTTGCTGTCCTGAGGGTTCCCGGAGCAAGGCCACGAGCCGACGTTAACCGCTGCGTGGTATGGGCAAGTTTGCTCACCGAGGGAGCGGTTCGAGCCAGCCTCGGCGTGAATGATATCATTGTAGCCGTATTTGTGTTTAACCTTAGCTTGTCTTGAGCGTTTAGGAGCGTTTTACGTTTCGCGTGTCTTGGATCTGAATGATCTGGGAGACGTATAACAAGAAGCGCTTCGGGATTCGAGGCAAGCAACCTTATACCGGTAGGGTAGTGGATTATACTTTTCTACTGAGGAGCACGGATAGGGAACAGATACCTAACTAGTCAGCCTAGGACGCGCGGGACCTAGAAATAGAAACCCGGATGCTGGATTCAAAGGGATGGCCCACGAGGTCACAGGAACAGGGGGAAACGAACGAGCAGGTCCCATTGACAGGCTGTTGCTCCTATCACACGTCATCACATATGACGAGACTCCATATCCACAGCCCAACATCGCGAGCGAGTGTGTTAGGGTCGCCAAGCGCTTCATAATCTGAATACGGCCCAGCTAGCCAGCCAGCCAGCCAGCCAGCCCGCCCCTCCTCCCTTGCCTAAGAGCCACGGGCATGAGTTGAACACTGATGGCGAGGCAATGACAAGGCAACTGGGGGGGGCATCTTTCCCCCCTCCCCCCAAAAGGGCAAAAGGACAGAAAGCTGGGTTCGCAAAAGGTCATTGATCTAGAAGCTGGGGAGCGGGCTTCTCCACTAGTGCGGTGACCGTATTCGCAAGAATGGGCGAAAGTTGGGGTTCAGGCGAGGGGGGAAACCTCAAGAGGGACCGGTGTAGACTAAATCCGATATGTGATCAACGCCTGACCGACAGCCATGTCTCCCGGTTGAGGACGCCTGCCTGCCTGACTACCAATCCTGTAGAAAAGGCCTGTGATTTTGGGTTCTCGATGACATGCAGGCTAAAGCTAATTCCTCCCAGGAAGCTTTCGAGGAGACACTTTGCTGAACCAGCCGGCCAGCAGGACCAGATGGTGGGAGTCGGGAAGGCAATGTCGGCTTGCCTATTCGAGTATCCCACAGGCGCCCGTCGACGAGGTAAGGTGGAGCGGGCGACCTCGCCAAGAGGGCAACGTCAGCGCCCATGGGAAGAAGCTTTTTCTTTTCTTTTTTCCATGGGAATGTTCTTCTGGCAAGGTTAGCCGTATCTCGCGCGAGGGTTTTGCGCCAGCTCGAGTCAGAGCTGGTAGGGCCTGTCACCCATCCATGACTGACCGGCAAAGATTCGACCTCCCTAGCAGCCGTAGGCGGTTGTAGGTATAAGTTCGTCTGATATACGCCCTACACCCACCATCCCAGATTCGGCTCGTTCCTACTGCGACGCTACTCTTGATCCGACGACAAGGCGCCTGGGCGGCCGCCTGTGATTCGGCGGGTTATGCGCGTTCCCCCGCAGTTTTCCTGAGCGTGCTGGCGTGCCCCGCAAACCCACTCCTGGCCCGCGACGTTGGAGACAGGATTATTGTATGTACGAAGACGTCGTCGGCACCGTATCACAGGTTCGGGCGCCGCAGCAGGTTACCCAGAGATCCAGAAGAGGCACTCGGAGGTCATACCGCATTCGCCCTTGCCTCTGCACAGGAAAGGATTGGCATTTATAAGAAGACTACGGCGGCAGGCAGCAATTCCTGCCGAGGTCCTTGGGCTTAGCCTTAGGCCCCCCCCCCCATGCAACGTCCTGCCAGTTCGCCCCCCGGCGATTGGGCGCCCGCCTTTGGGTACGGGCTCGAGTGGAGTTGGTGCCCTTCGGCTCGCGGCTTACACGATGCAGCCCCCGGCGCCCCCGTCGTTAAGTCGTCCACCACACAACTCGCCTAGGTGGCAAAAAGATTGCCGGGCCGCCGATTGACGATATGACAAGTCAATTCGGCACTTGGGGCAATCTCCGGAAAATGCAAGAACCGCGGCCCATGATTGGTTCCCACCCCCTACTCTCCGGCCCCCTTGCCCCGATGCACATCAAACATGGCTGTGAGACGGGACCGCACAGCGCAGACACGTTGACGATAGCGTCAGGCCATCCTCCATTCGGAAACCCGTCCCCTGAGCGACATTAAAGAAAATTCCTCATCTCACGCGCCCCCCTTAATACCTCCCGGACTAAGAGAACACGTGTGTGACCGGGCATCAACGGGGAAAAGTCTGGAGAGACGAGTTTGACTGGCACGCGCGACCTTTACGGAGTGTCATATCTGGTTAGCACGTAACCCACCTGTTCTGCATGTGGTGGCGAAGTGCCCGCCTTTTAAAGCATTTTGGTAGACGCCTTATAGATGTGGTGGCTCTCCTTGAGGATGAACGAGGGCTTGGCACTGGCTGCCTGCCTCCTACACCAGGACGACAAAAGGGGGGGACTGGACCGGCAGTCACACGGAATTAAGTCAAACACTACTCCCGTTAATCACTCACCATGCTCGAGGCTCTCAACAAAAAGTCGAAAAACGATTTCAAGAACAGGAGAGGAGTCAGCGGAAATGATACGACATTGCAGGTGTCCACACAGCCCTCGAACACCTCTTATGCCCCGTAATTGATAATTATCCGGCACTCGATAATACCCATCTTAGAAGACATATTTGTCAGCCTTTCTCAAATCTTTGTCAGAAATAACGTG
This sequence comes from Xylaria sp. JS573, assembly GCA_000966885.1. Classification (NCBI taxonomy): domain Eukaryota; kingdom Fungi; phylum Ascomycota; class Sordariomycetes; order Xylariales; family Xylariaceae; genus Xylaria; species Xylaria sp. JS573. The sequence continues at coordinate 296,781 of JWIU01000085.1, read as the reverse complement.
AATATCCCCACAGTATTCCCAGGAGCAGGGCAGAATGTCTGAGGATGTACGTTATGAGGCTCTTTAGGCTCTTGGTATGTTACAAGGGTCTCCTAACCACCGATATCTTCCTCGCCCCCTATGCCTTTCAATAAACCGAGATGTTTCAAGTTCCCCGGATTTCACTTGGCTACAACTTTGATTTGGTCGAAAGAAACAAGCATACGCTTGCGTCAAATCATGTAGGACTATTCAAGCTACCTAGTTATTCGTATGTATCTTCATCACACTCTTGACAAACGAAAAGTCGTTCTTCCTACAGTTTTCTAATTGGTCTATATATTCAATTGCATACATTTATCAGCATGTATTAAACATTGGTGCTAGTAACAACCCTATTTGATGAGGATACTGCTGGTACATGGATAGTTTCTTGATTTTAGGTCTAAGATGTCTGAAAAAGCGTCTTTACAATTCAAGGTTTATCCCATGATATCGAACGATTCGATTTAAAAATTAATTACTTGCACATCTTTCACAACTATTTTTCTCTATTGTATACACTTAACCTAAAAGTCTCATCCTGACTCTAGTTTGTGTATGGTACAGTACTAAGTAGCATCAGGGGATAACACGAAACCTAGACATTCGTATTAATCGCAATCCTTGTGATTCTGTGAGAGAAATCAATATGGTTGAAACAAAATCCAGGAGTGTCAATCAACCAGGCCAGAGCCTTCGATCCTGTTGGTGAGAATGAAAGCGGGAGTCAAAATACGTGGGAAATGCCCTAGACTATGGACAGAGTCAGCTTCAGGGAAATGGTCTACGTCTTTGAGACTTGGATCTCGGTACGCACAGTGATATTTCAATCGGAGGCTCCGAGCAAGAATTGGGGGTATCGATTGACCCTCAACCTCATCCTTGCCCCAGCTATAGTCAAAATATGAATTCAAGATTCAATAAGATACCAGAGGAAGATAGGTGGGCTCTAGGTCCACAGGTGTATGCCACAGAACATAAAGTGCTATGGTTATGACAATGACAGCGACGCCATTTTTGCGATAACACATTAGTCATTTTGACTTCATTAGGGATGTACGGGAATGTTCCACTCCTTTCGGAGTAAAATATTAACGCGGTTGATTAAGGGAAAGACGGGATTCAAATTGAATTTTGTGGTTTAGAGGGGAAGATGAACTCATAAAGTACTGCATTACCTCTTGGTCTTGGGCAATTAGATATGAATTGTAGAATCTCAGAATTCCCAGACCTTAAACTCCGAGTCATAGCCATTCAAGGCATCACAGGTCTAAATAGTCTCAGTTAAAGTCCCAGAAATGACCACTTCTTTGGTACCGGATGGCTGGATGCAGACTTGGTCAGTCTACATGCAAGGAGACGTAGTTCTCGGCTTTGACGCTTATCAGACCTTAAGGCTATTCAGACTTGGTATTGTTACACAGCTAATCCGACTTACATGTTGCCCCTTCATATAAGTCAGCAGTCGACCGTAATATAATATTTGCAGCGAGTCCCACGTGTGGCGTCAGACAAACAGGGACACACAGGGGACGTGAACTCGGTTGACTGGTAGTTCATTGTGTCATCCGTACCAATCATTATAACCCAGTAGCAAACATTTCAATGAAAAAGTACTGTACTCAACCGTGGCGCTTAAACCATCAACACTCAAGTAGTCGTTCCTCCGGCCCTTTGTTGCTATATATGTATTCACCAACTGCACGACACTCAGGTTCGGGGCCGCGTGTGACCACACGGCAAGGTTGGTTACACCGGAAGCGTGTCGATTGCGTCAGATACGATCAATGTCGAATTTGTTTGCTTTTTTGGTCGCCATTCAAGTTGAGTGGAGGAAGGAATCCAGGCTGGATGTGGCTTTCTGTAGCCAAGGGACATGACGAGATCCTGCGTCTCACACGTCCTGGTACACCATCCCAAATTGATTACTTCTCTCGTACGTATCTTTTGGCCACTTAGGACACTACCTAGGTATTCTCACAGTCAACGAGTACTGTCAGCTACATCATGTTCGACGCCGGAAAGTGACTCAACTCCAGGCAGACCGCTGAGAAGCAAACACGGAGCTCTTCACAATGTACGACCAGTGGATAGATAAATACCTCCCAAACTCTGGGTATTCACAGCAAAAAATCCAGAGCAATTCCCAAGTCATCGCGTTCGAAGACCCGACAGTAGAAGAGCCCAACTTGTCTCGCCGTCGCATCAAGCTTAACCTACCCGACGACCGCAACATCCCAGATCCTGCACATCAACATGTCCGCTTACGACAACGGGGTTGCCAGAGCCCTGCTAAACAACGATTTCAAGGCCCTTGCCAGAGACCTAGACAACCATATCGTAAACAGATCCTTGACCAAAGGGGAGCTCGAAAAGATCGTCGACTTCTTCAAGTCAAAGGTCGACGAATACAAGCCACAAGATGGCAAAGAGCTCAACGAGGAGGCTTACACCATGGTGGCGGCGGCATATAACATAGCTCAAAGGGGACTCGAACAGGGGAAACACAAATAATGTCCACAAGTTATAATTTCCGAGTCGGCTTAGCTACGTCGACTACTCGACCGAACTATTGCCCGAACCGTATATTGCTAGGTTCGGATGGCTTTTGGTGCCCAGTGGAGAGAAATGGGTATTTGGCGTGCTAGAAGGTCTAGGGGGCTATAATGGCAAATCTTAAGAGGCTTAAGACGGTGAAAACATTACGCCGGGTTTTCTCTCATGGAGGTTTCCCTGTACACGGCGGCCACTCCACGATGGGAGTACTGGTGAATGCATGGGGTTTCGGGGTTTCCAAGGTAGAAGCAAAGTCATTAAGCACGGAGTCTCTAAGCTCCTGCGATGTCCTTACCACCTGAATACCATTACCTAAACACTTAGATTCGAATCGATGTATGCACGTAGGTATCTATCGTTGACTGACCATGTTGAATACCACGAGCACTTGAGTTAGTACAGATTACGTAGTATTAAGAAATTTTATCTCCGTTGCATACCTATGTACGGCTAATTCCGCCAACTATGTCGGTCTTGTATCCGGAAAAGGCGTTAGGCCGTTGATCTTCACCATTACCAACCACTTTTGGTCTTTCCAACTTCGAAGTATTAAGTTTATTCCCGTAGTAAAGTCCAGAAGCGGAAATCATACCTTTGTCGTACTCAGCCAATTCATTTCTATTTTAGACGACTCCATGCCAACAAAAACGCCTTGACTGTTAACCACTTTGCATCCATGTTAGAGGCTTTGCTCAGCTCTAATCCAACTGAACGGACTTTGGAGTTTTCCTTCAGCCAATTGCGTATTGAAGGAAGCCAGGAGACACAAGGCTGATCAATGTGCCTTAAATCCGGACCTCTCGAATCAATGGCATGATCTGTCTGCCGATCGCAACATTAGCATAATGGCTTGTTTTTCAGCTGCCCCCGCTGCCCCGGCGAGACGCAGTTTAAAATAGATGCCGGGTGGGCCCCTTGAATCGAGGGTTTTCAGGTTAAGAGGCGACGCTGTGGGGCCGAGCTAAGGCGATGCTACAGCACGGAGCTGTGCCGCAACAGCTCGGAGGTCTAGTGGTGATCGGAGCTCAGCTTCTACGTTTACGGACGGGCATGATGTCAATTGCGGCTGTTCAGTGGACCGAGAACGAGAACGAGCTTATACCGACTTCGCCGCCAAACACTATCCACGATCCTTGAGCTTCCTGTTCGACTAAGTTCGAGATTCCAAGTGTGCGTGGCATAGAACCGTAGTTGTCATTACCATGGCTAAAATTAGGATATCGCAAAACCATTGGCCAACATACGACACCGCTGGACTTCGATCACTGAGTGGATAGGACGAGAAAGGAGGTATAAAGCTCTGCCAGACTCCCTCAGTTCAAGCAACATCTCGAACAGCATCAGCACCCATCAACAGCCATCAAGCATAGAGCAACCACATCCATCAGTCTCTCGACGCAAAGAATCAACCTCCGATCTTCCCCCTTACACCTCAGCAAAGATGCACTTCATCCTCTCCGCCGCCGCGGCCCTCCTGGCCACCGCCGCCACGACAGCGGCAACGCCCATCCTGGAGCCCAACGCGGTCCTCGACGACCGCTCCGACGCCAACGCCACCGCCGCGGGGACCAACTCGCTGGCGGCGCGGTCGAGCAAGCCGGCCAAGTGCCTGCAGGGCAACGACTCGGGGCCGTACCAGCAGTGGTACATCTACCTGCCCAACGACCTCAAGGTGGACGGCAAGTACGACGCCAAGACGTGCGGCAAGAGCATCAACGACAACCTCAAGGGCCGCTGCCCGGCCGACGTCATGGGCTGGACCTGCCACCCGACCGAGGACGGCGTCGACGCCCAGATCTGGTTCGGCGCCGGCGACGCCTGCCTGCCCCAGGACATCAGCTACGTCATCGCCGCCTCCACCCGCGGCGACTGGGGCGGCGACGGCAAGCTCTGCGAGGACCCCATGATGCCGGCCACGCCCCCGGTCCGCCCTCCCAAGAACTAAGAGCGCCGCGACTAGGATAGGAGCCGCTGCTGTTGCTGCTGCTGCTGCTGGGCATGTTTGTGTGACGATGGTCGAACCGGGGCATGGGTCGTGTGGATAGATGAGCTATTTTGTTATTCTCGGGGAAGAACTTCTTGATATTGTTTATTAGCCGGGCATATGACAAGGTCGTTGGTGTAGAATAGCCAGTCAGCTCCGCTTGCGACACGGCATGACAATCTGTTATTTAGTATATTATAGCGAAGCCCTTATAAATGAGCACTTCGAACTTCGCTTAATGGAACCCATTGATCTCACACTTTGACATTTAAGTGAGAGCCCAAATCGCTCAACCTAAAGTATACTAAAGCCTCAGTAACTCTGTATTGCAGCACTTCTGAGGTTGCCAATGTAGACTCCAAATAGTCAACGTCAGCACAGGTGAGGCGGGATAAAGCCAGATGTATATTCTGCTTTCATATCAAATTAGATTGGGAAGATCGGGCTTTGCCAGATCATACTCGATAAGCCTCGGTGTGTGTGTGTTTGTGGACTCATCGCCCTGAATATTTTGGAGTTCGTAAGGCTTGATGGTACTCAAAACGGCTTCTCAGACCTGTCAACCCCTCCCCCTCATATCGCTCCGGCTCGACGCGAAATTGCAGAAATGTCTTGCTGTCGCTAGCTGCAGGAGGGTTCCACCTCTTCAACGCGCAGAGATACAACCCAGAAATAGGTCTTGCCATCCGGGCGCTCTCCAATAGTCGTTATGGCCCAAGGGGGCGAAGATATGACTTAATTGAGCTATCGTCCTCGCAGCATTTCAAGATGAGTTCGTACGCAGCCCATAAGTGGTTAAGCGATCCTGAAAAGTGCGTATCTCCAAGGTCGCCACTGTTTGGTGACTATGGCACCGTCATCAACCAGGCCTCCCGTGCAGTAATTGCAGTCGTTGCGAGGCTTATGTAAGCCGATGGCCAAAGTCTTAGCGGCCGCCGTAGATATCTCTCCTCGCAAAGATCGAGCGATTCTTCATCTGGCTCGAGAACTCCTCGACTTCCATCTTGACGATGTGCTCTCCGGGAACAACCACCATGCCCAGGTACCTTGACGTCATGTCCGCCTTCACCGTGTCGCCGCCATAGCTCGCGGCCGCCGCAGCCTCGGCTAGCTTCTGCGGCGAAGGTTGCCGGTACTCGTAGGTGAGCGCTAGGACTATATTGCTGTGCTACAAGCGGGATGTGTTAGCATGGTACGGCCTTTGTCTGAGACGGAACGCACGGTGTCGGTGCACTTGAATGTGCCGATAAAGAGACGGCCGTCGGTTGTGTAGACGCGCAGGTTCTTGTTAATGAGCGACTGGAGAAAGGCCTTGGCCTCGGAATTCTCGGGACTAGAATCCATGCTTGTTCGCTGTAGCCGCTCTGTAAGAGGTTGCATATTCTTAGCAAGTCGGCGCGCGAGAGAGAAACAGATCTCTGGAAGTGAGAGAGTTGAGAGATGTCGGATGGAAAAAAGGCATTGTCTCGCCATCTGAATCCGAATTCTCGGGTCTCCCATTGCAGGGATCTAGCGGGGTCGCTGAACGCTTATCGATTAGTTAGCCCGCTAACGTTGGCCCCTGCATCCCTGCAAAGACGCGATCGTCGCGCTACGGCGTCGAGTCATCGTCATTCCCGTCATCAACGTCAGCTTCAGACATTCAACCCTCTCCTCTCGTTAACGTCTGCCTATTACTCAACCGCATCAATCCTTGAAGTTGAAACTTGATTTCTGGGGTAGAAAATGACCTCGTGCGCCATGCATACGAAGCTCTTTATCGAGTGAGCGCTTCGCCTTCTGCAGCAATCCTGATCCCTAAACCAGCCAATTCCGGCCCATCATGGGTGTCAACGGCCTCTGGACCGTGATACAGCCCTGCGCGCGACCGACGAACCTCGCGACCCTGAACCGAAAGCGCCTGGCCGTTGATGCCTCGATATGGATCTACCAGTTCCTCAAGGCCGTCCGTGACAAGGAGGGCAACGCGCTGCGCAACTCCCACGTCGTCGGCTTCTTCCGTCGCATATGCAAGCTGCTATGGTTCGGCATCCAGCCGGTTTTCGTCTTCGATGGCGGTGCGCCCGCCCTGAAACGCCAGACGATTACGGGTCGGAAGCGCAGACGGGAGGGCAGGCGCGAGGATGCGGTCCGCACGGCCGGCAAGCTGCTGGCCGTGCAGATGCAGCGGATTGCCGAGGAGGAGGAGCAGAAGCGCCGCCGGAAAGCGGAGCTGGAAGAGCAAGGGAGGCCCGAGGTTGAAGAACCTCGGGAGGAACTTCCGGATATGGATAAACTGGTTTACGTGGAGGAACTGGGCATGAGCCAGCAGGAGCGGCTGAAGAACAGGAAATTCTACAAACAAGATGCCTACCACCTGCCGGATCTCAGCGGCGGCATTCAGGGCATGGGCCAGCCGGAAGACCCTCGAATAATGAGCATTGAGGAGCTGGAGGAGTATGCGAGGCAGTTTCAAAGTGGCGAGGACATCAACTTGTACGACTTCAGCAAGATCGATTTCGAGGGCGAATTCTTCAAGAGCTTGCCGCCGGCCGATAGATACAATATCCTCAACGCGGCGAGGCTGCGAAGCCGACTGAGAATGGGCTTGAGTAAAGAACAACTGGATAGCATGTTCCCTGACCGGATGGCCTTCTCTAGGTTCCAGATCGAAAGGGTTCGGGAGAGGAATCATTTGACGCAGAGGTTGATGCAGGAAGCCGGCATGACTGGTACCGATCTTACCCTGAACGGGTCTGCGCGAATAGCGGGTGAAAAAGACCGCGAATATATCCTCGTCAAAAACGAGGGTGTGGAAGGTGGATGGGCACTTGGTGTTGTTAGTCGGGAGAAGGATGTGGGCGAGTTCCACAAGCCTATCGATGTTGATGCTCTTGATTTCCAATATCAGACCAAGCAAGAAGACCAAGAATTGGAGGACGATGATGATTTCGAGGATGTCCCCATTGAAGGTCTGAACCGGTTACCAAAAGTGGGCAGCCAACCAGGGACACAAGGCGATTCTATCATGGCCGATGGGGACGATGACTCACTTTTTGTTGCCGCTAACGAGATCGATGGTATTGATGATCTCTTCGGGTCTAGAAATGAAGATGAAAATCTTCGTAATGATGAAGAGGAGGACTTGAATCGGGCAATTGCCATGTCTCTCAAAAATCAGCATGGAGTGTCTTCGCCACGGCAAAGGGAGGAGGATGAAGAACAGGAAGAATTTGAAGATGTCCCTGCCCCGGAGTGGAGACAAAAAGCTGTTGAAGCACCAAAGCCAGTTACTTCTACGAGTGGCAATATGATCGCACATATTGTTAACAACAGAGCTAATGCGGCTGTTCCTAAACGGCGGGACAGTAACGCAAGTAGTGATAGTGAAGTTGATATGCGAGCTGCGATGAGACAAAAGAAGGTGGCTCCTGCTCCTAAATGTCAAGCTGCCCCGGTTTCCAACGTGAAAAATCCATTTGATGGGCCTCTACCGTTCGAGAAATTAGACTGGGGGTCCAGCATCTTCGCGAAGAATGCAGATAGTCAGGTACCCAAGAAAAACGTCCGGGGAGGACCTAGTACAGGACAACAACCTGATGATGAATTTGCCGGAGGTTTTGTGCGGGAATCCGAAGAACAGGAAGCACGCAATGAAGTGGAGAATGAAGTGCAGGATGAAGCAGCGCGTCCACTACCACCGTGGATGATGCAAGAAGAGTCTGACATTCGCAAGGCTATGAAAGCCCAGCGGGAACGTGAAGAAGAGATGAATGAAGAAGATCGACAGGCTGCCTTCGAGGAGGAAAGGCGGTGGCGCAAGGATGCAGTCATCGAGATCGAATCATCTGATGACAATGAAAGCGACGTCGAAGTCATCGAGGCTCCCCCACCTCCGCGCCAGGAAACCCCTGTGCAGGTAGAAGAGACTCGAGACGTTCCTCGCTTGTCTCCTGCCACGTTGACGAGAGTCAGTCCCCCGGTCGCTGATGAGGATGATCCAACCGAAGATACTCGGCATGCAGATTCTTTACAGGAGGAAGCTGCTTCTAAGGTGCAAGCGATGGGTGATAGCGTGCCTAGTGCGGAAGCTATATCCAAGCCATCTTCTCCAGAGCCAGAGTTCGAAGAAGTTGAGGTTCTACAGCCACCCGAAGAGCCTACCAATAACGAAGCCGTTGCCCCAGCAGAGTCACCAGAACCTACTTTCGAGGATGTGCCCGAAGCAGAACCAGAAGCCGTTGAGCAACCCAAAGAACCCGAGCCCGCTACCGAGCCTATTAATGATGAACTTTTTGGTGATGGGGAGTTCGACGATGAATTCAGTGACCCCGAAGAAGAGGAATTACTTGCCCAGATGGCAGAAGAAGCCGAAGAGCACGCGCGTTTCGCCAGCCAGCTAAACCACAAATCCGAGAGAGAAAATCAGGAGGCCTACGAGCGGGAGCTCAAAGCGCTACGCACGCAACAGAAGAAAGATCGAAGGGACGCGGACGAGGTGACTCAGATCATGATCACGGAATGCCAGGCTCTGCTGCGGTATTTCGGCATCCCCTACATCACGGCACCCATGGAAGCCGAGGCACAGTGCGCCGAGCTGGTGCGCCTGGGGCTGGTCGACGGCATCGTCACGGACGACTCGGACACCTTCCTGTTCGGCGGCACGCGCGTGTACAAGAACATGTTCAACAGCAACAAGTTCGTCGAGTGCTACCTCGGGTCCGACCTCGAGAAGGAGCTCTCGCTCTCGCGCGAGCAGCTGATCGCGCTGGCCCAGCTCCTGGGCTCCGACTACACCGAGGGCCTGCCGGGCGTCGGCCCCGTCACCGCCGTGGAGATCCTGTCCGAGTTCCCCGGGCGCGACGGGCTCGCGGCGTTCCGCGAGTGGTGGCAGGACGTGCAGGTGCACGGGCGGCCGCGCGAGGCGGACCAGGGGTCGGCGTTCCGGCGCAAGTTCCGCAAGGCGCAGGGCAAGCGGCTGTTCCTGCCACCGGGTTTCCCCAACCCGGCCGTCTTCGACGCCTACCTGCGCCCGGACGTCGACGACGCCGCCGAGCCCTTCCGCTGGGGCGTGCCCGACGTCGAGGGCCTGCGCCAGTTCCTCACCGCCACCATCGGCTGGGGGCCCGAGCGTACCGACGAGGTCCTCGTCCCCGTCGTCCGCGACATGAACCGCCGCGAGGCCGAGGGCACCCAGGTCAACATCACGCGCTACTTCCAGGGCGGCGTCGGCGCCGGCGCGAGAGGGCCCGCAGACGCCTTCGCCCCCCGCCAGAGGGCCCAGGGCAGCAAGCGCATGGCCCAGGCCGTCGACAGGCTCCGCGCCAAAAATGCCGGCGCCGTCGGGGGCGCGGCGGCCCCTTCGGCTGCTGCCGATGCTGCTGCCGTGGAGGCTGCGCCCGAGGACGGGAGCCTTGCGCCGCGGCCGGCGCCTTCCGGAAGGCGGAAGAGGAAGGCGGGGAACGCGGCTATAGTTGATGATGACGAGGCTGATGATGGCGATGATGAGTTTGTCGTGGGTGCTTCTGCGGCTACAGCCTCCGGTAATAAAGATGGCGTTCGGGAGAATGGCAGGAAAAAGGGCAAAGGGCGGGCTAAGGGGAAACGGACAAAGGCGTCTTCGTAGGAGCTGTATATCTTGGAGTTCAGTAGGGAGTACATAACCTGTTGAAAGTGGCAGCGCGCTTCGTTTAGGTCGCCTAGGACTCATTCTGCTAGCCTTACATTCATATAAAGGAGATCCAGGTATTCCAGGAAGATAATTCGAATGTGTTGAATTGAAGAAGTAGAATACCAACTACGCAACTTAGGGTGAACGTGGGGTTTGCCAACCACGACTTGCTGGTGTCCCAGCGAGGTGCTGCTACTCCTAAGCTAATAGTAGCCACGCCCTCACATTTAATTGAATAAAGTAGGTACATCGCTCTTGAACCTCAAATGGTACATAACGCAAACATAGGTGTACATTATGTACATGAGATAACGTGACTATGGAATGTGCTGTGGCTGCCGGAACTCCAAATCGACATCACTACCCCTATGCAACCACGAGACGTGACATCTGGCATAACCAATCACAGGATACCAGACTGTCTGTACTACCTTGGGCACTCGATTGGGCTGCGTAGGTAGACAGCCGGTTCTTGGCCTCCTCCTCTGCGTCTTGTCGTTTACTTGTTTCATACTCAGGAATCCACCCTTGACGAGGCTACATGTAAATGCATACGACAGGAAGCCCACGCATTTGCCCCCATGGATCCCCTTTCGGCCCTCAGCATGGCTTCGGCCGTGGTCACTTTTGTGGACTTTGCCTGGAAACTAGTCGCAGGAGCGACCGAAACCTATCGGTCTCTCGACGGCACACTCAATGACAATGCCCGTCTTGAAGATGTCACTGAAGATCTCAGGGCGGTTTCCGAACGTCTGGACTCGAAGTTCTCAGGGAAGACACCCGCAGAGAAAGAAGTTAAGCTACTTGCCCGGGATTGCGCAGATGATTCGACAACCCTTATCGCTTTGCTCGGGAGACTTAAATCTTCCGGGAAAAGGAGAACGCCCTGGAAGAGTTTGAAAGCCTCCTGGGCAAACTTGAAGGCGAGCGATGAGATAAAAGAACTCAAGGATAGGCTACGAGAGACTCGCTCACAAGTAATGCTTCAAGTAATGGAGATGTTGCAGTAAGTCTACAAACAAATAGGAAACTGCTTGAAACTCTTCTAATCGTTACTAATAGAGACGAACAATCAAGCTTTGGCAACCAGTTGAATCACATTCGAAACAGCTGCGAGGACCTCAAGATTGACTTCCCGCGGCAGTTGAATAAACTACGAAGTGATCTTGTCGGGTTGATTGAAGAGCAACGACATCAGGATCAAGTTACGGCTGACTCCCTTAACAACGCTATGGCCGAAATCTCAACTCGCCTGAATGACATTCGCTCGAGGAGTCATATAACTACCATGCAGCACCGCATCCTCCGGCATCTTGTATTCAAAGAGATGTGTTCTCGCGAAACCCAAATCTACGTGGCTGGTGAGGATACTTGTGGGTGGATACTCGACGACAACCCTCCCGATGACCACCTACGTGAAGGGGTCTCTAGTATAGCGCTGGATAAGAAGTTAGCGTACCTGGCTCAGTTTGAAAAAGACACTACTAAGGCATATCGAAAGAAAGTGAGCCAAGAGTTCCTCTCCTGGTTGAGGCATGGCCGGGACATTCTCCACGTATCGGGGAAAGCTGGTTCAGGGAAATCAACTCTTATGAAGTTTCTCGCTACCCATAAGCGAACCCGGAGAGAGCTCCAAGAGTGGGCCGGAGAGAAAACACTAGCGTTGGTGGACTTTTATTTCTGGAATCCGGGTACCAAGCTACAAATGACATTACCGGGACTGTACAGGCGCATTCTGTTCGAGGTTCTGAGTCGTTGCCCTGAGCTGACGGAGTAAGTGTTTCCACTCCAATGGAAGCGGCTTGCAGAATCTCTAGGAGATCCCCTTGTCGAAGGGTTTCTTGACTTCGGGGAGGACCGCATTGAAGAGACGTTTGAAGTCCTCATAAAACAGGGACAGAATCCCAGTTATCGATTCTGCTTCTTCATCGATGGCCTTGATGAGCATGATGGCAGCAGTCTTGTCCACGAGCAATTGGCACAGAAACTGAAAGGCTGGACAGAAGGAGGCGATGTTAAGATTTGCGCCTCCTCCCGGCCACATCAGGAGTTCCTACACCTCTTCAATTACCCAAGAAATCCGACCGTCGAGCTGCATTTGCTCAATCGTCTAGACATCTTCGCATACTGCCTTGACCGTTTCTGCAACGACAGAGAAGCTAAGAAGACGGAATCCTCCTCCAGAGAATTAGTAGAGGAGATAGTCGACAACTCTCAGGGGGTATTCCTCTGGGCCCACCTGGTCGTCGATATCATTCTTCTAGCCATCCGGCAAGGAGACCCTGACAAGGTCCTACGAAAGAAATTAGGAGAGATTCCTACGGAATTGGACGGCTTATACGCCAAATTGCGCCAAAGGGTCGAGAAGAGCGACATAGATAGGCAACGATCCAACAGAATGCTGCTGCTTGCCGCGGAAAACCCATTTCAAAGACCTCTGAACGCAATGGCATTCTCCTGGTTTGATGAGCTGGACGAGAACGGGGACAGCCTAGAGAATCCCGACTTCCCCAGTATTGACATCTCTCCTTATTCCGATGACGAAATCCAGAAAAGACTCCAGCGTGTCGAGAAGCAGGTGAATAGCTTGACCAGGGGATTTCTTGAGCTGACCCCCAAACCTCGATTACTTCAAGAATTTGAGTTAACCCGACCTCAATTCAACCGCCTCGACGTCCAATTCACCCACAGGACGGCACGGGACTACTTCCTCCACAGCAATGACAAATTGAAGGGCCTTGAGGAATCGTTCCAACACTTCAGGGAAAGTCGCCCGCACGAGAGGCTCTGCCTCGCCGAGATTATCTTCGGCAGCGAAGGGATAACCACAAAGGACATAAATGAGAAGTTCCGGCGGCTCAGTTGTCTAAATATTCAGGATTTCAGTACCGACAGTCTTCGCAAACTCTATACTTTCGCCTCGCGTCGGTGACCGGGGCTCTTGTTCTAGCTGAAAGCTTACTGTAGGGAGGTTAGGTATATATTTCCGCTTGAGGTACATGATCTTTTCTTTTAAGAATCATGCTTCCGATGTCAAAATAACCTACTTAAGAACCCTAATTTCCTCCCTAGTTGGAGAGTCGGGTTGGTTGGGTGCATTTGTTGTCCCATCCCTGCGCTTAACCCATGTATACTTGGCCTTAGGACGCATTAAAATCCCCCCTCGTCCTCATCCCAATCCTCGTCATCATCAGACTCTTCTTCCTCTGAATCGTTTGAATCGTCCTCATCACTAGACTCCTCGTCAGTATCTGACTTCAAGTTCGCGCTCGTTTGGCGAAGGGTCGAGTTTGCCACTACAACAACAATGGATGGATCTGGCTCGATATCCTGCCCAGAATCCTGCTCGATTGCGTTTTCGAGGATTGGCGACGGGAAGCCCCTGATACTGGAAATATTGTGGCCAACGTGCTCAACGAATGCCAATAACTGGTTCTTCTTCACGTATCGGCCCCTAGTTCCCCAGTATCTATTGCCCAGCTCTACCTCCCTATCAATGCCTATAGCAACGCCTTTCTTGGTGTCTTCCTTGCCGTCCCCCGTGTCTTTCGGGTTTGCGTGGTGCCTGTAGGAAAGGTTAACCACCGAGCTTAGATACATCCACCACATGTATCTTGCGCGTGGACGGAAGTCGGTTCGAAATTCCAAGCGTCGTCCGTCAAGTTCCTTGATGGATGAGATATTGTAGGACGGATTGGCGAATAGTGGCATGAGCTTTTCCTCTAGGATTGGGTGATTGTCGAGCACGATGATTTTGTACTCTTTCGGGTCAGACTTCTCCCAAGACTTAACGTTTTCACGGCGAGCATGTTGATCGGCTGCTGGGTCGACTTTATCGTCAGGCTCGAGACAGACGTCTGGCACAATTGCCAAGTATCCTCGATCCAATGCATTTTCGAGTTCCGGGAGGAGGAAAATACCGTTAAAAGCTGTCATCATCTCTTTTCGTGCTCCATCACCGAAGATGGCGTCCATATGTCCTACAGACCTCCACGGGTAGAGATGCGCGGCGCGCATACTCCTGGCGAACAACCAGGTTCCACATACCGGATCCCACACAAGCCCCGGCATTTTCTTCAGCATTGCTTCTTCGTGATACTCTTTCATCATCTGCTTCCGGAAATCCTTTTGATCTTGGGGGCTCCTCTTTCCCGCGGAGGCATTGGCCAACCCGAACCCGCTGACCGCGCCAAAGAACAGCTTTAGATATGATTCCAACATGAGAGTGTGCTGTTTTAGGCGGGATGTCTGGGATTTTGCTGCTGATAACTTCAGATTAAGTGCTTTCTCTTGCCGTTCACATTCCAGGCCCATGTCTACGGACTGCAGCCATTGACTGTACCCCAAACTTGAACTTGACCCTTCTGTTTCTCGATGCTCCCTGAATTTCAAGATGCTGTTGTATTCGTGAAGCTTCTTCTCCATCTCTAAAACCTCTACATGGGAATGCCAATAGTCGGAATCGTGGGAGGAACGTGGCTTGATACCTTCGCGCCTTTTCTTGATCAAGCTGCTTAATTCAGTTCGCTCGGCATTCAAGGTATCAGTTGGTTCGTCCTCAAGACGTCGCTTGCTTGATGTTCCTTCGTCAAGGGGTCGCTTGCTTGGTGTTCCGTCGCCAAAGGATCGCTTGCTCGATGTTCTTGTTGGTGTGGGCTGGGCTGGGCCTGATAAACGGGGCGGCATCGGTGGAACCTCCTGAGAATCCATTTTGTGTTTGTATCTGTATGTGTGTGGGTGTCAACCTTGAAAGTGTTGTTCCTAAAGGACTCGGCCTAGAAGCTGGGAAAGGGAAAAGGGTGGTGGGAGTGTCAGTCTTGAAGGTGTTGTCCCTGGAGGACTCAGTTTAAATACTGGCAGGGGGGAAAGGGGGTTGGGGCGGGTGTTACCTCCTCGCAAAATTGGAGTCAAGTTTCTCTAGGAAACCTAATCTTTACCTAGAAGGTCTAACTCGTCATCACGTAGACATGTTATAAAACTACTGGTGTTTCTTTCTGTTCTCTCTAAACTTTACCATAGCAGTCGGTAACCATAACAGTTGAGCCACGCTCACTCAGGCATTCGCGGGACATTATTGGTAGGAAAGACGGACACAACGTTCGCAAGCGAACTTACGACACAAAAGAAGTTGTTTAACATTTAAAAAATTATATACTACATATCACGCCTTTAATAATAATACATTAGATTCGTTTAATTTATTCGGACTGCGTTGTGACTAAATACAGTGGTGAGATGGAACTGTTGTGGTGGAATTACAGTGACAGAAGTTCGCGTGGCTCAACTATTATGGCCACCCCCTGAGCGGTAGTCGCTGATGGAAACGACGTGCTCCGCTCTGCGACCCGCAAGGGATAAATTCGCCCAGGACGAGACCGCCGCGGCCCCCCTCCCCAGCTCCAGGAGCGCGGGCCCGCCGGCGCATGACGTAACCACCTCGCTCCTTAATTTTGATAGCGATGGAATAAAGGCTGCCCGTTCGTTTGTGAAATGTCTGATAGAAGGAGGGAGAGGTGATGGGGTTACAAGGAGGAACTGTGCTTATAAGGCAGGTAGGTAGGTAGGTACAGATCCGTACCCTATATGTATGTTCATATAGGTATGTAGTATGATCTGTTTCGGCTCGCGATTGTGGTGGATCTCAGCGGGCGGAATTATACGTATGGGGATAGATCAGACTCCCCCCAATTTGCCCGAAACACCCTGCGCCTCCCTGCTGCGTGTGGCATTGAGTGCGGGCTCCGGCGCCATGGCGCGATGCCGTGATGCGCCGGAGCGATCCGGTAATCTAACTCAAACGGGGGGACCCGTCCTATGTAAATAGGGGGCGGACATGCCTACTTATACGATATAAAGGCAAGATGATCTGCCTTCCGCAGGCATGCATGCATGTTGATACAGCATCTGCCTCGGGACACACCGATCGATCGACATATCTACATACATACATACATACCTACGTCTCCAGATCCCCGGATCTTCACATACCTCCCGAACATCATCCCCGCCATGGTCTCGCTCACCTCGCTCCTCGCCGTGGTATCGGCGATCAGCGGCGGCGTCGTCCTCGCGGCCCCGGGCAGCGCGCCCCTCGAGAAGCGCATCACGAGCAGCGAGACGGGCACCAGCAACGGCTTCTACTACTCGTTCTGGACCGACGGCGGGTCCGACGTCACGTACACCAACGGCGACGCGGGCTCCTACAGCGTCAGCTGGTCCGGCGACAACGGCAACTTCGTCGGCGGCAAGGGGTGGAGCACGGGGAGCGACAGGTACGCATACATACATCGATACATACATACACTTATACCTGGATCCTTTTCGTGGCGCTAACTTGCTCTTCTTCTTTCGTGTATAGAGCCATCAAGTTCTCCGGGAGCTACAAGCCAGACGGCAACAGCTACCTCTCCGTGTACGGCTGGCTGCAGAACCCGCTCATCGAGTACTACATCGTCGAGTCGTTCGGCACGTACAACCCGGGCTCCGGCGGCGAGCACAAGGGCACCGTCGAGAGCGACGGGTCGACGTACGACATCTACACGAGCGTGAGTACCTTCCCCCTCTGTTCTTCACTCTTCCCCCCCCACCTACCTACTCATATATACACTCGCGTCCATGACCGCTGACTTCGTATACCCTCCAGACGCGCACCAACGCGCCCTCGGTCGAGGGCACCAGCACCTTCCAGCAGTTCTGGTCGGTGCGGCAGGCGAAGCGCACGGGCGGCACCGTGACGACGGCCAACCACTTCGCGGCGTGGGCCGCCCACGGCCTGGCCACGGGCTCCTTCAACTACCAGATCGTCGCCACCGAGGGCTACAAGAGCAGCGGGTCCGCCAGCATCACCGTCTCGGAGTAGATGACATTGATTTATCTGTTTAAAGGTCTGGGCTTTCTCCCCCGCCTGGCCCTTTCTTCTCCCTTGCGCTCGGAAAGCATTGCTGGGACAGGACGGACGGTTCATGTGAGAGCGAGTTTCATGGCGTCGATTGATTCTCAGGACGGATAACTTATGGGTGCCGTGTGTATTATGGTCATTATGTTTCCAATGTAGATATTTGGTCTGGACACAAGGACTGTGTATATACACGTATATAAGAGAATTCACTAGATGGTAAATGTTCAAAATATGTTCAAACACCACGATGATGATGTATACATAACTCTTTAATGATACGGCACTGGGCGGTCTTGCCCTACATCTAAACGCGTTGTCGAGTGAGCGAATACGGACGGTGGGTAGATTAGTCTAGCCTAAGGAAAACGAGGAAGGGATTGAGACGGCAAGCGTCAGGCTAGGCATCGTCGACGTGGACCGCACAGCTCTACTACGCCGGGAGTACTGGCCCTGTCACCGGGATTAGACACGTAGGATATGTCTCGGACAGAGAACGAAGCGACTCGCAAATCAAACGGCAATAGGGAATTCATACTTTGCTGAGAGGTCGGACCACCATAACGTAACTTTCCATTAACGTAGCTTAGCTTGACCAAGCTTAGCTGCTGCTGCTGTCGTTGTCTTATCTTCCCCCCTGCCCGAATCGGGAAACGGGGAAGAGGGGGCTACAACAACAGCACTCTCCCCTTGCGGTGGACTCGTGATGTTTAGCAACGGAAACCCAATATAATGTACAGAATGACAACAGACCCGACGATTAATAACGCTCCCTTGATTCCTTTCTAGCTGCGAACCGAAGAAGGGGCTTTCCTAGACCCGGCCCCCCTCTTCCTTTACGGGCAATAACGGTCCACGGGGTTACGCTACAGCTAGCTAGCCCGATCTGACCGACCGACCGACTGACTGACTGACTACTTGTTTGCCGAACAGAACCGTTTCAGGCCCGTCCTCTCGTTCTGCAAGGATTGCTACATCCTCACGCCTCCCGAGTACCCAACAGTATTGCCTCCCTATAAGTGGATTGGGCCTGCCAAGTCGACTTGTGTGCCGTGACTCGAAGCTGGGCTTCCTGTTTCCCTTTCCCTTACGCCTGCATTTCCTATCCTTGAGGCGGTAAGCCCCCCTGAAATGACCAAAGGCTCGTAGACCTAAGGATGTGTCCCGTATCCTCATTCTAATCTTTGGGCTCTTTCAATTCGTCTCCACGCGAGGATGAACTCGTCTGAGCGTTTGGTGGGAATCTTTGGCATTAACACTCACTGTGTCAGAGGATAGTCAGTATATGCTCCATATAGATAATCTAGTGAATAATCTGGCGGGAACTATTTCTGCAAGATACAAGAACTCGCAAATCCATCCTCGATAGGAGATCCTTGCTTCCGAGGTAGGATGATGGGCAGTAAGTGGCTGTGGGATTACTTACAAGAGATCTACACACTCTGGGGATATACGCTAGCGGGCTAGAAGGAAAAACGTTAGAAGGGTCTTGCACAATCATTGGTAGGGATGCTGCGCTCGGCATACCGGACTGTTCAGCATATTCTGTCGCTTGTTCCTGCCTTTCTTAATATGGCTTTTGAGCGCAGAAGAGTCGAGTGGCTTGAGGAGTTCGAAGCTACACAGGAGCTCTGCCGAAACCGACATGACGGCTCCCCAGTTGTCGAATTCGCCACAGTACTAATACGTATCGTTAGTATACAGATGCCAATATGCACAAGATACAGGACATTCTTACATTTGGTGCGCTGAAAACCGTGACCAAAACTCTGTCATTAAAGAATTCGTAGCCGTCTTCAACAACCATGTGTGCGCGGCAAACCAGGTCAAAGTCGTGGGTCGCAAGGAAATCGGTGATGACCTTTTTCCCGAAGCAGTAACTCACACCCCTCTCGTTGGCCTCCCAGTCTGCTTCCATGTCGGCGGGATCAGACCACAGTAGATCGTTGAGCAGACCGTAATCAGGAACGTCAGTCGGCCGAGCAATGTTGCGAATATCATCCATGTGGCTAAGGGCCGGCGAGAGTCCGCCGTGGACACAGAAGATCTTGCCGGCGACGATGGAAGCAATGGGAAGGGTATTGAAGCAGTCAATAAACGTCTTCCATATCTTGACGTTACACCTCCGCTTGCATTCGTCATAGAAGCCGTAGACACGTGTCACATTAGCGCATTCGTGGTTCCCTCGCAGCAGGAAGAAGTTCTCAGGGTATTTAAGCTTATAGCATAGCAGGAGCAGGATGGTCTCCAGGGACTGCTTGCCTCGATCAACATAGTCGCCAAGGAAGAGGTAGTTCGCGGTAGGCGGGAAGCCGCACATCTCGAACATGCGGATCAGGTCCGTGTACTGGCCGTGGACATCACCGACAATCTTGACGGGCGCATCGAGCTCCAGCAGCGCTGGTTGGTTCAAGAAACACTCTCGGGCCCGCTGGCAAATGGCGACTATTTCCGCATTCTTAAGACAGACACTCTTCGTTACCTTCCCAGCATACGCCGCGTCGAGGAGGCGTTTAATGAAATCGTCTAGATCGATATCCTTGATGTCGCTCATAGCAACTCCACCCGGGGTTAAATCATCCTTAGACGTCCCGCCCGACGCTGAAGCGACGGGGTTGATGGTGTTTTCCTTCTTTACCAGGATAGGTGCGCCTGGCCGCTGTTGTATGTGCGGGTTCGGGTTCACGGTTCCGGAGGGTGGTTGGTCTGACACATGGTCGACCTCGCCAGACGCCTGGGCAGCAGTTATATCGCTGTGGCCCGTCTTCAGTGAAGCAGATTGAATAGGAGATGGTGGCGGCTGGGCATCGTCAAGCGGCGAGGTCGCTGCATCGTTCAGCTGCGGAGATCGTGGTGACGACGGGCCCGTGACGGAGTCGGTACGGCCTTGCCTCGACCTGCTGCTCCTCCCCGACTTCACAGAGGCAACATCGGATTTGTCGACGGGCGTATCGCCGTTGGAGAGAACCGCTGAGCCTCGCGGGCTGTCCGTCTTTACACCCCCAGGTATCTTTGACCGGAGTGCCTTGAGCGAACGTGAAGACTCCTTTGTGTCCGACTTGCCTAGGGAAGGATAAGATTGCAAATTATCGATACGGTCGTTGACAGGTCCGCTGCCCGAGCTCCTGGAGCCCCCTCCCTCTTTCGAGTTTTGGTTTCCCATGATCTCGCGTCAGGCGTTAGTAATCTGCCAAGAGTAAGCGATTGTTTCGCGATTCTGGATTTTGTGGTCCACCCAAAAACAGGTAGCTAGAAACCCACCGCTCTGCCGTGAGATCCAACGCCGACGTTTGTGGCAATCGTGTATGCCCGACTCTGTGCTAGGGAGGGTGGAATAGTCGAACCAGGACGGAGAGGAGCAGGGTGGCGGAAGGGGAACGGGGTGCCGTTTTGTCCTCCGTCTTTGTGGTCAAAGCGTAATGTTGTAGTAGGTGATGCGCGAGGGTACAAGGAGACGGTGGGAGTTGCGAAGGCCAACGGGGATGGCGGGGCAATGAGTCGGAACTGACACTGTTGCGAGAGAGGCTGTGACGGCGAAGTCGAGGCTGGCGGAAAAGGCAATTCAATCTATGGTCGGATGAATCAGCCACGGGCGACCGGTAGCGAGACGGTGGTACAATGCGGCAGTTGCCAAGGCAATGCGGGAGAGAGGGAAATGGTCAATTGCGACGTTGGGCTGGCGAGGAGGTGAGGGCGAGTATAGATATATGGATGACGATGACGATGACTGCCAAAGTTAGGAGTTCGGCGGGAGTGATAGTGGCAGCAGTGGTGGTGTTGATGGACGCAAAATGCGGGGAGAGGCTGTCAGCACCGAAAAGCAGTCGTAACTACTGGTGGTACTGGTACTGGTATTGTACAATGACTGAAGTAAAGGTGAGGTAAGGAAGTGCGAAAGGCTGGGAAAAAGGTTCTTGGAGGGTCGAATGACACAGGCGTAGGGATCCGGTACATACCTTACCGCAGGGCCTAGAGCTCTGGAAAAAAGAACGTGCTAGACCCGGGCGGGCTCTAGTCGCACGGCGCCAAGCAGCGAGCGTGCAAGCTAGGTACGCTGGAGGTACGCAGTGGCCCAACCAGACCGTCTTGGTGCGTGGGACGGTCTGACGGTGAATAAGGCTGGGCGCTGCCGTATGACGACGATACAGGTTTGGCCGTGACGACAGGAAGCTGCTACGCGCACGACTCAGGCGCGGGATGCAAGCTTCTATTCTCTCTATCTTGTCTACTACTTCTCTTTCCTTTCCCTAGGTATTCTTCGGCGATGCGAAGGATAGGTGGATTGCGGTGGCAGCGGTCGGGCAGTTTAGGTCAGGTAGCACGGGGCATGAACGTGCAGACAGTAGGGGAGGAGAAGGAGGAGGAGGAGATGGATGAGGAGGAGAAAGAGGAAGAGGAGATGGTGGTGGTGGAGGTGGAGGCGTTGATAGTGGTGATAGTAGTGGTGGTAGTCGTAGTGGGAGTATGGATGTATGTACGAAGTTGGTGACGGTGACGATGTCCTTTGCCTGGCGCCGACACTCCCTTCCCTACTTGATTTGGTCCGTCCGACTGGCTGGTTCTTTGGCAGGGAACAGTAGCTTTTGGCGGGGCATTGGCATTTCGGCTCGAGCAAATGGTCTACTCCATAGAGGGGGTAGACTCCGTTTGATCCAAACTTTATATAGGACTCTTTCTTCTTCTGTTGTCGTCCCAAAAAGACATTCAAGCGCAAACACGGACGCGGTGGCAGATGCAGGCGTAGTTGCAGACGCAGACGCAAACGCAGATGCAGATATAGATAGGATGGCAACACGGTGGGATCGGGAAGCAAAGAAAGGGACACGGAGGAAGTGGTTAGAGTGCTTTTAACCTTCTGTTCATTTAAAACGCAAGAAGCTGTGTGGGGTTGGGTCGACGCCTGGGCCTGTCAGCGTGTGTCGTTGAGGATGATGGTTGGGGAGATGGCAGGATGGAATGTTCGAGGTGACATGCAGATGGACGGAATCCAGTAAGGTCCGATCTTGACAATCCGAGCTTCCAATGGGAGCTGTCGAGACGCGTAGATCAAGAGATACTCGGATGCCACCTGCTAGAAATAAGACCAGAAATAAGACCGTCTTCGGGGCACACCAGCGCTGCTACGGGCTGTCTGGGTGCCTGGATCTTATTGACCACGTCCGGTTTTTGTTCGTCGGTTTCACATCTTTGTCCCAAAACGGAGAGTGGTAGTCGAAGTCTTTGAAGACGGCAGTAGAATCCGCGATCGATTTGGCCAATAATGGGATATAGGTACTCGTAGCGTGGGCCGTGTATACGGTCATAAGCTTAGACTGGTGTACTTGAGAAACGTATGTATAAGTCGTATAACCTACCTATATTAACCCCAGGCGACGATGCTTGACGGAGGCATTGAGTCCTGTCGAGGCCTTCTTGGCTGGCTCCTGCCGGCGCAACTTGGCACCTTTCGCTTTATCTGCTGTCTCACCTTGTCCAGCTTTCTATTGGAGTCTCGCTACATATGCGTGTCTGGAGCTGCAATCAATACCGGCACCGTGACAATTGTATACATCAAGCTTCTCGGGATTATTAGCCAAGAACACGTTCTGACCTGGGCAGGAGAGCTACGCTAACCAGCCCCAACACGGACCCAGCACATTGGACAGAACGAGTCAGTCCTGTTCGCCTCACCATGTGCCAAGCCTTCACGAATTGAATTTTCTTGGTAGGTACATTGAGAGTACGTAGTATACCTACCTAGGTTGCTTACGGTAAGCATTTTGTACGTGTGGTGAGCTTGCCCCCTCGTTAACAGCTCCGGTGTTTGGGAATTGGAGATATAAGCCGGAGATACTTCTAATATGCAGCTTTCTTACGATCTGTATGGGGCAATGCAAAGCAGGCCATTTCTCCGGAATGAGATGCTGTGTATAGACACCTCCCCACTGTTGATGCGATAACTTGGCATGTAAGCAACGCAATGATCAGAATGTACGAAATCCATGATGTCTCTCTCCTAAAAGACAGTCTACTCTACCTAACCTACCCGCCTAGTTGCAGTCACGAGCTCACCATAGTACTATGCAGACATGGACACAATGACAAACATCAGCTACCTACCTTGCCTACCACTATTGTGTGCTTTCCCCACAATGCTTTTTAATTGTGACTTCAACCATCATGATGTGCTATAGCAAAGCTTGATACTGGTTTGTTTGAGAGTTAAGAGAGGGGAACTTGGCTAGGAAACATAAACATTAATCTTACTAATGATTATATACAAGAACAACGCTTATCACGGATATACACTAGAATTTATACCTACGGAAGCTTCTAATACAAAACCTTGCAAAGACAGAAAACGGCGTGATACCTTAAGGTAGGTACCTAGTCTCCGGGAGGGCACATCGGCCTCCAATCGCCTGAATAGGTACCTTAGGTAAGGTCCACTACTACCTAACCTGCTATTGGAACCGTGGTACGCATGCATCCATGTGACTTGGAGGAGGTAGAGGTAAGTTCCAGGCTGCCTTCCCGCGGGATGTCACGAGCCCGATGATCCGTGCGTGCTGCCGATAATGTGGATCGTCGGTAGCATTGGAACGGAGAAGCTACGGTCCTCTCCTCTCTTCAATTTACACTGCAGGTGCCGGTGTAAAATGGTGCAGCTGCCCGCGCGCAACGGGCGGCCAGGCGGGTTCAATGCTTACCTAAAAAGGACCGGGTTACGGGCCGTGGGCAACCATCGGGCTTTTGGCATGTGGACGGTACATACCTAAGGTAGGGCGATAGGGACGGGCTGTATGTGCTAGGCAAATGTGCATGGTAAATGTGCATGTAGAAACGTGACCTCAAATGGAATGTGTTTGTTTGTTTCAACCAGCCACAATCGTCATGGAGCTTGCTATATTTAGGACTGTTCTGTCACACGCCCCGAACCCTACGAAGCACGTTAAACCTTCTCCTCATCGCCTACCCAGGCTTGCAGGCTTGCTAATTGTACTATGTGCGTAAACCCACTCACTTCGTAAGCGGCCTAACGTACGCCACACCCCTTCAGCTGGGCCTGTCACTCATCAAGGCACGAATTTGTACCTAACAAGCCTAACCCGCCAGCCTACATACAGATAGTACACCAGCCTACACGTAGTAGCACGAATCACTAAACCCAACGAAGCTGGGGGAATGGGGTCAAACACCGGCAATTTTTTGATGGCTTGTTCCGAATCCTGCTCGCCCGGGCCCCCCCTCCTTGTTTCTTATCACACAACAATCCTCCACATGTGATCCCATCTGTTTTATCTGGCATTAACGCCAGGGGATCTCGGTCTAGAATAGACAGAGACGCAAAAAGGGCTGGCTGTGTGTATTCGTATCTATTACATACAGGTTTACCGAGGTAGGGAAGACGGCGCATCGTCGCATTATCCTACCTGGGGATTATCGCGTGGTTGGCAGCGTACTATGTATGCGAAGAAAGATGGGCCGCGTCAGGCGTTGCCGTCGCAGCCACTCAGCTGCCAACCCTGCCACGGGACTGGCGTGTGTTGACGCCACAACATCCACGTACTTATTTGCCAACCAAGGCCGATCTGCATTCCCACTGACGTTCATTGCCTACCACCTGCAACCGAGCAGCTGCCGAGACGACGCGGCCGATCCACTGAAAAATGTTCATAACTTTTTTTTTTGTGTGTGTGTGTGTGTGTGTGTGTGCATGTGTGTGTTTTCGTTTCCCCAGCTGCGACGATACACCGTTTCCGTGGCATTGCTGGGACACCACACAGCGACCGATCCGAATTGTGCCGTTCCCGTTTTTACTGCAGCAAACATAAGTTGGAGCCGTGTGGCTGTGATACTACTACATAGTCCCGATAACACATCCAGTGTGCTATTATGTGTTTATCCACCACTCGTATTCCATGTGCAAGAGAAAGCAGTTATCTGCATGGTGCTCACTGACATGCCACAGCGGCCCTGGTAGACTTTGGTGCCTCAAATTCAACCCCTCCAGGGCTGGGAATTGTGATGTGCCAATTGGCCATGTTACAGAGGCCGAGAGCGTGCTAGCCTGAAAATGCAAGCAAATAGTGTGAGGGCTGATGGATCCTTGGCGGGAGAGTGTGTGTGCTGCGTACGTTTAGAACGTTGTACAGCCTCTGCACCTTGACTTTAGTGCTGCGTACCGCGTCTTTTGCTCGAAGAGTTTCATCCGCAGAGGCGGAAGAAATTTAAAAATAAAATGAAATAAAATTCGTTTCTTTGCGCGATACAATGATCCTTATCTGCCCGCAATAACTCCCAGCCTCCATACAGATCTGTGCAGATGTACGGGTACCTTAGGTAAGGATTCAAACTGGCAGCCCAGCGTATCGACAAACTTATAGGTACCTAAGTCCCTAGGAGTCCCTAGGAAGGTTCAGCTACGAGGACAGGACCCTTTTGCATCTGCGTTCCGCCTGCACGCTCTGGATCCCCCCTGTAGACAACTGCTGCGATCTCAAAACTTGTGGGCCGGACCGCGAGCTGTTAGTGGTGCCATTGGTGTGTAGCCGGGGCTGAGCACGACCCCCCAGCCAGGCTGACGTTACAAAAGGAAAACCGGCACTGCGCCACGCCATCACTTGGTGCTGATCTTCAGTCCTACCACCCTCCCGAGTGATTAAATAACAAACATCTCCTCCCACCGCAACTGTCTTTCTCAGAAAGTCTATCGTTTCTTCGTCTATTCCGTCCCATTTCTATTTGCATAAGCATTGTCGGTCGGGTTGATTCGTTTATCCCCCATCCTCGACTCTGAAACTGCAACACTCGCTACTTGGACACCTAAGTACATTTCCAAGAACCCAACCCTCGTTTTGACGGTCTGCTCATTAAGCAAATAATTACATCATCGTCACCTGCCTCTCCGGATTTACGAATCCGTTTACGAATCCACGCATCGTTCCGCCACCATGAACGCCGGACGATTTGTCTGCGTGGCCTTGCCATTCATATTAACCATAGCCAGCATCATCTGCTTCTTGATTGCTGGCCTCACCGGCGTCACGAGCCATGGCCTGTACATGTTCGAGATCGACACGACCAACCTCTCCGTCGACACATCCACTCTCCAGGACCTCATCAGCGGCATCACCGACACCGACAGTCTGAAGGACAACATCACGTCTCAGGTCGATGGCGCCAGTGATAGCACCAAGAGCACTGTCGAGGACAAGATCAGCGAGATTACCGGTCGTGCCCCGGCGCCCCAAAGCTTGGACGATGTTTCCTCCCTCCTCACGGGCGGCTCCTCGTCGAACGGGGACAACATCACTGCCGAAGACCTCGGTATTGCTGGCTACTACGACTTCAACCTCTGGGGCATGTGCAACACCACTATGAACCAATCTCAGGTCTGCACCGACGCTAAGTTCAACTGGGCCGAGGAAAGACTCAGCATCGAGTGGATTAAGAACCTCACCGAAAAGGCTGGCGTCAACGTTACCATCCCCGACGAAGTCGAGAGTACCCTGAACGCCTTCAAGACTCTTTACAAATGGACCGAGATTGTCTTCGTCATCGCCATGATCGCCCTCGGCCTTGAGCTCGTCATCGGTCTCTTCACGGCTTGCTCGCGCTTTGTGTCGTGCCTGACCTGGCTGATCGCCGGTATCGCCACCCTTCTCACCATCGCCGCGGCAGCCATGATAACCGCCATGTCCTCGGTTGCCGTGGGAGCCATCAAGGGCGCCATGCAGCCGTACGGCGGCGACGCCAGCGTCAACCGGTCGTTCCTCGCCGACATCTGGGTCGGCGTCGCGTTCGCGCTCGCCGCCAGCCTGTTCTGGTTCTTCACCATCTGCTGCTGCAAGCCCGAGAAGCGGCCCTACTCCTCCAAGAAGGCGCGGGGCGGCGCCGGCGCCGAGAGCGAGAAGTTCATCCCCACGGGCGCGTACGCGCCCCTCGGCGACTCGCACAACAACCACAACACGGGCTACAACCACACCTACGGCGCCTCGGGGCGCGGCGGGGCCCGGTCCGACCTCGCCTACGAGCCGTACTCGTACTCTCGTTAAAACAACAAGGGTCGAGACGGCGGTGTATGGAACGGGGGAATAAATGGTGGGATTTCTGGTACAGATCTGGACTGGACAAAAACACATATAACGGACATGGGGCATTAATCGGCGTTGGGGGCTCGGGGAATGACGAGAATGAACGAACCTTACGCTCACACAGGGGGGGTAGAGAGATATCACACTACAGGCCTGGACTGGAGGAGATACCTGGGGCCCGTCATAATAGACTTCACTTCTAATAAAAGTACCTGAATGGAGCGAATGTTTTCGGTATCACACAATCGGTGGTCGTGGTCGTATATGTCTTTTTTTTTTTTTTTCTAGCTGAGATGAAATAATCGAGGCTGAATCGGTAGAGAAAGTTAATCACGTGGAGTTTTCAACGATTTTGCACAATTGTGATAATTAGACTCGGTGATCATTAAACTTGCCCCGGGCAAAGACTTTTATCTTTTGTCGTTTCCGGGGTCCATCTAACTTGCTCGTCAGCTCTATGGCAGTACGGTCGAGTAGTTGACCTCAATGTCTTCTTTCCAGGTTAGTTCCATACCTACCCAATTAGAAAATTTTGTGCCCAGTGCATGCTTGTCCCAACCCCCATCGCGACGGGATCACATGCCCACACACGCCGTACCTAGTGAATCCGAACGCGCGCGCGGGCAGGCATAAAAATGAGAGAGGGAGAACCTATCCGAGTGGCAGTCTTTGCTGACGGGCACCCCCGCGTCATAGCCGGCCGCCCTCGGCCGCCTGCACCGAGAACACGTGCTGAACCCCATCACGGCGCTAGCCTACTACACGTCCCCGACCAACGACGGACGGCAGTACCTCCTGGCCGGCGAAGACTCCGACCTCCAGGTCTACGATGTGCGCAGCTCGCGCCTCTGCGGCCAGCTGCGCGTATTCCGAGCGCAGTCCATCCACGGCATCGCCGTGGCCCCCGCGGACGGGGATGCGTCCCATCCCCGCCAGGTCCTGGTCTGGGGCGGCCACGCCGTCAAGGTGCTCCCGGGCGACGCGATTGAGGCGCTAATATCTAGCACCGGGCGCGCCGACGAGAAGGCGCTACCAGACGCGGCGGCCGGGGCCGAGGAGGCCGGGGCCCCGGACTGGATCCTCGACGGGCGGATCTCGGCCTTCGGGGACGACAACCGCACCCGCGTCATCGTATTGCTGACGGCGCACAACGAGGTGATCCAGGCGTGCCTCGGCCTCGACCGCCGGTGCTCGCTCGCCTTCGACCGCGTGAGCTCGCCGTCGCGCCCGATCCTGTACTCGGGGCACCTCTCCTGGGCCGCGCGCGACTGCGTGCTCGTCGCCGCCGGCACGGTGTTCGGCGAGATCGTCGTCTGGAAGTGCCACCTCGACGACAACGACGACGAACGTGGTGGTGGGGGAGGAAAGGGACGGGGGCAGGGGCAGGGGCGCGATGGTTGCGAGGTCCTGTTCGTGTTCGCGGGCCACGAGGGCTCCATCTTCGGCGTGCACATCTCGCCCGAGATCCGCAACCCGGCGGCGGGCGAGGAGGGGGAGGAGGGGGAGGCCCTGAGATTGCTGGCGAGCTGTAGCGACGACCGCACGATCCGCGTCTGGGACATCACCGAGAGGCGCGGGAGCAAAGCCGCCGTCGGGAAGGGCTACGGGGACCGCATCTCGGACGCGCGGCAGACCGGGTTCGGGGACAGCGTAGAAGCCACTGCTGCGCAGGACAACAGCTCGGCGAGGTGCGTGGCCGTGGTCATGGGTCACGCGTCGCGGATATGGCAGGTCGGGTTCCCCCAGGAGCAGACCTCGTTCGAGAAGTCCGGGATAATCGAACTGTATTCGTTCGGGGAGGATGCGACTGCTCAGAAATGGAACCTTTTCCTGGACGCGCGGGCGCCTGTACCTCCTAGGCCCGGGACCTCGGATACCACTGCAGTAAAACATCTTGCACGATTGACGCACCAGGAAACATTCTCAAATCACAGCGGGAAACACATCTGGTCCCATGCCATGGCCCGCATCAATGGTGCCCTCGTCATTGCAACCGGGGGCTCTGATGGCAAGATTGCTCTAATAAATGCAAACCCTCTACCTCAAGAGACAGAAGAAGGGGAAACCTCTTCTACTTACACTACTTTTGATACGAAATACCCTGTCGCATTATCTCTCGCAGATGTGACTAGGTCATGTCAGCAAAGGTCTGATATCACAAACCCAGAAAACCCCGATACCGCTCATGACAATTTAATACCACCACCACCACGAAACGCAAAGTCAAAATACAATAAGGAAGCATTCCACCGATATACGTTCATATCCGACACTCGACTGCTGGCGGCTACCAACTCCGGCCGAGTGTTCGTCGGCACCTTTGAAAACGAGCTCGGATGGCAAGAGCTAGTTATTCCGGATGAAGTCCGCCAGAATGGCTTTTCGCACGCTGTTCTTGGAAGCTCAAAGAATAATGGCATGGCTTTTATCGGAACGCCTAATGGCGATGTGTTTTACTACACTGAGTCTAGGGGCACGTCGCTTGAATTGTTAACTAAAGTCGACGGGAAGGTCGCGGGTCTCTTCTGTCTGTCGGATGTTGTAAACGGTGACAGCCGTAATTTTACACGAAATGGCCGACTAGAATTCCTTGTTACGATATTTGGGAGCACCAAAGCTATCCTACTCCAAGTCGATTTCGATCTTTCAACAATCAAACACATTGAAGTTACGCTAGAAAGAGTTTTCGGCGTTACTGCTGCAGCTTTATGCCGGGACTACCTCGTCCTCGGGTCGAGAACGGGCTTTATCACTATTTTGGGACAGAGCGCGGAAGGAAAATATACTACAAAATGTGCCACGAAGGTTCAAATAAACGAAGCGCTCACCTCGGTAGTCCCTCTTCCTGGCCGAGACGGCCAGTCTTCCAACTACGTCCTGACCACCTGCCGCGATGGCAAGTACAGGATCCACGAGATCATGACCAGGGACAATAGAACCGACGCTGTCCTGCTTCACGAGACCGCCCCGCCCTTCGGGCCACTGATCGAAGGGGCCTGGTTCTCCGACAACGGCGACGGGACCAAGGACCTCATACTCTGCGGCTTCCGCAGCAAGAACTTCGTGGTCTGGAACGAGTCGCAGCGCCGCGAGATCGGCGCTGTCGACAGCGGCGGCGCGTCGCGAAGCTACACCTGGACCACCCTCGGGAACGACCCCGACGCGTTCCGCTTCGTGTTCACGAGGACGGCGCACATGCACATATTCTCGCAGTCCCGGGCGCCACATAAGATGCTGAAGTCGGGCGGTCACGGTCGCGAGATCAAAGCCGTCAGCGCGTCCGGGAGGTACGTCGCCACGGGTGCCGAGGACACCCTGATACGGATATGGGAGTACGGCAATGGCCACCACCATCATGACTCACATCGAGGTGGCGACAACAGCGCCCACGCAGCTCGGGGACCCCGCTGCGTCGCGGCGCTCGAGAAGCACGCCACGGGCATCCAGGCGCTGAAGTGGCACCGGAACGAGTACCTCTTCAGCAGCGGTGGCAACGAGGAGTTCTTCGTCTGGCGGGTCCGGCGGCTGGACAGCGCCTTCGACGGGCTCGCCGTCGCCTGCGAGGCCGTGTTCCCGGACCTCTCGGAGATAGGGGACCTGCGCATCATGGACTTCGACGTCACGTGTACCACTACTACTACTACCACTACTACCAGCAGCCTGAACGACGACGGCGACGATGCGCGGACGGACCCGGAGTTCTGCATTTCCATGGCCCTCTCGAACTCCACTCTGCAGACATACGCCTACTCGCGGACCGCCGGCTTCCGGCTCCTGGGACGCACGACGTACACCGGGGCGTGTCTGACGCAGATCCGACACCTGGGGTTCGCGGACGGGAAACCACATATCCTGACCGCGGCCACGGACGGGTACCTGGCGATTTTCACCGACATACCACGTCCCCCCACCGAGGCCGGACCCGACGGCGGAAACGGGGCCGTCGCCGCCCCCGCCTCCCTTCCGGTGGTAGTAGCCAAGCTCCACCAGAGCACCATCAAATCCCTCGACCTGCGCTGCCTCGCCCCCACCACGCCCGCGGGCGAAACCGCATACCTCGTCGTCACGGGCGGCGACGACGACGCGCTGGGGATCGTGTGTCTTTCTTCCACCACCCCCTCCTCCTCCACCTCTGCCCCCATCTCTCCCAGCTCTTCAACTCAGCCCTCAAACCTTGTCTACGCAATCAACAGCAAAAACATCGTCCGCTCCGCGCACGCGGCGGCCATCACGGGCGTCGCGATCGCGCGGCTGGACGACGGCGGCGGCGGCAGAGACGCGCTCGTGCTCAGCGCGAGCAACGACCAGCGCGTGCGGGCGTGGCGCGTGCGCGGGTGGCGGCGGTCGTCGGGGGTGAAGGCGAAGGAAGGGGAAGAAGAGCAGGAGGAGGGCCTGCGCGTGAGTTTGGTCGACGAGGGGTGGAGCTCCGTCGCGGACGCGGGAGCGCTCGAGGTCTTGGGCGAGGCGGATGGAGATGGTGACGGTAGCGATGTAGCGAGGGCTATGGTTGTCGGGGTCGGTGTTGAGGTTTGGCGAGTTGGGGAGCAGGGAGGTAGGTAAGGGGGTATGACAATCCGGATGTGTGGGCGGGTACATGGGAAGAAGCAGGATCGTGGGGGGTCAGAAATGTCCAGGAAAGTTCGCGTTTATCTACCCCACCTTGACACTGCGACGGTCCAAAATCTTCTGGGCAATATCTATCTCGCCACTACGTCGGCAGGCTTAAGTAGGATGTGTGAAACTCAAGTCAATGAATGAATGATTATCTTGATATCGTTTCTAGTGTTGAGCTACTGGTATACTAGGACAACTGGACTTAGGTGTTCCTTGCTGCCAAGAAACTACAACAAAAGCACTGGATTGTAGGTACGTAGTGTAGGATAGGGAATGTTGGATGTCTGATTATCAGGGATTAGGGACGGCTGTTCCCAACCGCCTCTTAAGAAGGGGTCATTCCTTCAATCCCATACACGGTAGCTTACAGGAACATCGCTCTCCGGCAAGCAAAAAACCATCAGTGCGTTATAGCAACATCACGAAAGAACAACCACATATCAATTCGCTCACACTGCAACAGACCGATAATAAAATCCCAATCATCGATAAGCACCGCGCATCGGAAATCGTCGGATTCACGTCTCATCAAACAATATATCTGATTCGGTCGGAACGTTTATAAGCGCATTAGTTGGAAGTAAATGTCAGAGCGCTTATCGTAAGGGTTAACTGACTCTATGCTTTTTTTTTTTTTTGATCTAACTAGTATATGTTCTTGATGGCCCATCGTTTATACCGAGTTTTTCTTTTTCGAGAGCTCACGCTCTTATTGTAGGCATTCATGCCAAGTAGAATAGGTAGTTCAAGCGGGCTGTTATTTTGTTGCTATAGCTCTAGAAATAAATCCCGGGGTAACATGCTCAACATATGCAACTTCTTTCCTCTCGGAAATCGAGTCATGCCTACATATTCANTTTTTTTTTTTTTTTTTTTTTTTTTTTTTTTTTTTTTTTTTTTTTTTTTTTTTTTTTTTTTTTTTTTTTTTTTTTTTTTACACATTACTAGAAATAAGGTCCCGTTAGTATATTACATATGATACACTCACGTCGGCCCTTTTAATCTCTAGAAGCATATGATCCCTTCTGAGGAGTGTATAGCATGTCTCTAACACTGGTTTAAGCGATGAAGGGGTCGGGGTGGAAAAGAGTGTTATTATTTAAAAACATTTCTCGTACGTTAAATTGCGATGGTGAAATCTATGCGTTGTAATGATCGAATTAAGAAATCTGTAAAGCTGACTGCCAGAGGAAATCCCAAGAGCGCATCCTGTGCGTTTTCCAGCTCTGGTGTGGTGAAGGTAGTCACAGCGGGTATACGTCTGGAACGTAGAGTAGCCCGCTACGTCCCATCATTATCGTGTTAGGGGAATAGTATAGGGTCATCACGAAGCCGCGTCGGAAAACGACAGCGGAAAACGACAGCGGAAAACGACAGCGGCTTTTCAATTAGCCGGATGGCTGTTGCCAGATAAACTCTCAGTGTCGTGCTATAGCCGATCAGTCTTGGCTCACACTTCAAATGAATCCCCGGGAACCAATTCACTCACATCTATCAAGCGGCGCCTGGTGTACACTTTGTAGGTGCTGTGTCTCATCTCGATGCGATACCCCGCGCGTCCGAACTTGTTCCTCAGCATATTCGTGAGGGTTGCCAGGTCGATATGGCTTGTAGAGACCACAAACAAGAGCTCCATATCTTCTATTGAATAGCGTTCACTGTGTTGCGTTTTGATGCTTGTCCTAATGGCTAATGGTGTCGAGTGCCTGTAGAATGGAAACGGGGAGATGCTAGGTGAAGCCAGGGCAAAGAAATCGTCTCGGTCAGCCCTAAAGGAATTCAAGTCCTATTTGACTTAAGGCAGAGAGAGGGGGAAATCTGTCCGACGGAGCACTCCGTTGCTGTAGCCGCAGCCGCAGCCGCAATCGCGTTTGTGACGCAGTGGGTACCTTTGGTTGGATGTTGGAGGATGTTGGATGTTGGAAGGCTGCGCCACGATTGCTGCAGGCTAAATACCCCCTTCCCTTACGAGAGCAGACCCCAACCAATTACAAGGTTAGATGTATGCATCATTCCGATTCAGCTGAATCTTTGCCGCCTCGAAGATGCAATGTTGCAGAGCCACACATGCAAACCCGATGCAGATGACAGGATGGAAGCCCCTGGTACTACGATTGCCAACAGTAAGCCTAGCCCGGGCGGGAGGCACTTCGCCGAAGGCGTGGAACGATTGGGGCCATTAATCTACGCCAAGTACTTATACCCGGGGCCACGGGCGTTGTGCGTCAGGCAAACTTCAACAGGCACACTGCCAATCGTTTATTGGCTAAGAACGAGGCTCTGGATATCCTGCTTTCCAACATGGCCTCTCCGCAAGAAGAAGTTGGCAGTGGTTCGGCACAACAGGACGTAATGACTCACTTGGCTCTCTACGAACGTGTTTGCTCGTGCTAACCTTGCCATCTAGGTGAATCCTGCAGAAGTTCAGGAATTTGTTGGCGTTGGTCTTCTGATCAATCCGAACCAAGCTTACAAGATTATAGATCCATCAAGTCACATCGGCCCGCAATGCGTCAGAAGGTCCTTCCTACACTCTATGTGATAATGAAGGCGAGGTTCCCATGACCATCGACTATGCAAGTGACCATGAAATAGTCGAGAGCCCACGCATAGACGCCACAGTGACTCGCCTGTCTGTGGGCAAAAAACAGTCATATCCTAGTACTGTGTACGACCGTGGAGATGGCGAACGACCTCGGGATGACGCTGCTACGGAAAATGGCATTGTGGTGCCGCCGAGCCTGCCTGACGATGTCATGACAGGAACGGGGGCGTGGCAAGGGGAGGACGAGCCGTCTATGGCCAACAAGCTGCAAGATGCTCTGGTAACAAATGCCGACGGGAAAGAATTTCTCCCACTGGACGCCTTAGAGGCGATAGTAACGGAGAAGGCAGTGGACCATGAGCTGCGCCAACATTCTCTCGGCGGTCTAGTCTCCGCAGGACAAATTTGTCGTCGACAGGTTGTTAAGGACGAGAACTACCCCAAAACACGATATACGTCTCTGCAGAAGATCTTTGCCACGCTAGTTCAGATGGACCAAGTTCAGCTCATCGCCGACTTTGTGGCTGAGAAACTGCGAGACACAGACTTGCCATTAAAGAAGCACATCACCCCCCACAGCACCTTTCTTGTAGCAAGGTCCGTGACTGAGGACCCCTCTACGGGATACCGGCTGCAGACTGCCATGGGATGGGAGGCCGCTCATATATCACTCTTCGAACGTCAGCAATGGGTTGTATCAGCGCCATTCTTCGCCAGGGCCGAAGATCTCGGGGAGAAAGTACATTTTTATTCGCTCGGCTCTGAAGACATCCTCCCTTTCATGAAGCCAAGAACTGATGACCTGGACAGCCGTCCCAATTTCCTGTATGCCGGTTTCTTTGGAACGCTCCGCCGGGTGAAGATCCACCCTGCTCATCACAACTTTGTCGTAGACAAGGTACGTACTACTCTAGCTTCAGCAGCCATTGCCGCAGAAGCGGCAGTGAATGCATTATTTCAAGTCGTACTTACGGGGAAGGAAGGAAAACGAGGGAGCAGACTTCGCTGTCAAGCAACTTACCAAAGTTTGGCACAGTAATGCGGAGCGCCAAAAGGAAGAGTTTAACCAGGAAGTCGAAGCCCTGAAGAAATTCAGCCAGAGGAACGAACGGTATATCATAAAACTTCTAGCAACCTATGAGATTGATGGCAAATACCACCTCCTATTTCCCGTCGCGGATGGGAACTTAACGACCTTCTGGGACAATCACAAGAATCCTGAGCTGGTTCAGGATGCGGCCCTATGGCTTGCACAAGAATGCCACGGAATCGCAGAGGCCTTGCAGAAGATACACCGGTACACCTTCAGCCCTCACAACTTAGAGAGCGCCATGAGTACATCTTCCAGGATAGCTATCCACGGGATCCATGGTGATATCAAGCCGCAGAATGTTCTTTGGTTTAAGGTCCTCCCAAGGCACCTCACCGAGGTCGACAACAGCTCAGATGGCAACGGGAGTTTCCTGCGCCGGGCTTTCATCAGAGAACCAAGCGATGCTGATTTGTCTCGATTCGGATTCCTTCAGATATCAGACTTCGGGACGGTCAATTTCCATCGGTATATCACGCGGAAAAAGGCCTCGATACCTGTGCAACAGGGCTCCTACCGCCCACCAGAGGCGGACTTCAAGGAAGGCAACATGGGCTCAGCGATGCTAGACATCTGGGCTCTGGGCTGCCTCTACCTCGATTTCATCACCTGGTATCTCCGAGGTTCGGAGAGCATCTTCAACGATTTCGCAAAAGCGCGATCGGACGATGAGGAACCGTCAGAAGAGAGGCTGCAGGAGGACAAGTTCTTCATCCACAAGACCAACGCACTGACCGGTCGGGAATCGTACATGGTCAAGCCAAGCGTTACAGAGGTGATACACTATTAGCCCTACCTATCATCAAGTCAAGTGCAAGAACGATAAAGGCTTGGCCTACCCTCTCCGTTCCAGGGGCACCTAGGGCTAACACATATCACAGTGGATCACGCATCTTCATAGGGAGCCTCGCTGCTCTCCGTTCATCCACGAGTTCTTGGACTTCATCGAGACCGAGATGCTGGTCGTGTCGCTGAGCCACAGGTGCGAGGCCTCCCACGTCGTCAGGACGCTGAGGGGCTTCCTCGAAAAAAGCCATCAGTCGAGACAATACCGCGAGGTCGGGGAGGTCCGCAAGTGGGCGATCTGGAAGTCGAACTTGATGACATTTAGGGCAAACATACACCGGCTAGGCCAGACTATCAACTCCCACGGGATCGCCGTCTTGGCGGTCGCCATCGTCATCCTCTGTATAACCACCTCCCTCATCAGCATGTTCGGGCCGCGGGTCCATGACTTGAAGATAGCCTGGAACACGAGTAGCTCCAGCTATCTATGATTTACATGAATAATAGTCTGCAAAAGAGATGTACGTATATATGCGGCCATTCTAGTCCTGTGTAGAATAATGCCTCCTTGCGGCATTCGACTTAATCCAATAATATTGCTCCTGTGGCGAAAATTAGCATCCTATGTGTGGGTAGAAGAAAGGAGTCGGGCGTAGCAAGTAAGTACATTTGATAGTCCGGGGTCAGGAACCCAGACTTTGTACACTCCATGTGCAGGGGGCTGGTGAGATTCAGTCAGCGAGACAACCGCCCTGGCGCATATCCTGGATACTGAACTTACGCTGATGGAATACTGCCCATAGCCCAGTAACTGGTGTAGGGCTTGCGTCAGCTTCCTACTGTCCACATACTCAATTGAGAAGTTGTGGTATGCCATCTTGTGAGCGCAGCGTTGCTAATGGGACGTTTCTGGCACCGACGCTCGTTTGGCGGGGAAGTGTCGCAGTTGATATATTCGAGCAACTATGCAACATTGGGCCGTAAGAACGGCATATTCCCTTCCCATCTTGTCCTATGCGTCCCCTCGGGCAGCATTTGCAGAGCCGCATGCCGTACTTTTGCATAGGTAGACTGCTCGATGCTTCGTTTCCCCTCAGGACAGCCCGTCCCTTCTGCCTTGGACGGAGAAGGTGGTGTTTGGCTGAGACACTGGTCACTTAAAATCCCTGTCCATCTGCAGCCGACTCAGTAATACTCACCGGATTTGCTGCCCCCCGATGTGTTGTAATGCGTTCTAAGGCCAACTATACATGGGTTACTAACGATGGCTAAGTCGCCCAACCCCGACTCCACCAACTCGAGCAATGCCACCCTGCAACATACGCAACCTGGTCTGCCCGAAATCTGCCTGTTGCGCTCAGCCTTACTCGCAAAGAATGCCCATATTACATATGAGTCAGTCCGAATCGCCCTGTGACGGCAGCCTGGCAAGGGTTCGGCATCACTCATAGTTTGCTCTTGTCCTTCTGAGTTGTCTTCGCGTCAAAGTACAATGCATTGCATGATGTGTGCGTCTGTTGAGTAAGCATTTTTGTCCATCCCCTGTCAATTCGCGTGCCATGGACTGGGTGCGACGACGGTGGTCCATGTCCGAGAACGATCTCGACAGCTTTGAGTATGCGAGACACAAATCTAAAGTAATAAAGCTCGGTTACGACAATAAGGTAAGGCCATCCTAACACATCCATGAGATGAATATCATGCTCTAATGTCGGTTACTATGTGCAGGGCAACCGAGTAGCTGAATCCTCGGATTTGGAGACGGAAATCCAATGGCTCCACTGGCTGCAGGACGTATGTCTCCTATTCGATTTGCTCGCGAATTGAAGATATAGCGACCATCAGACGATGCTAACGTAGTTCAGGAAGAAAGTGGGCGAGAGAAGTCAGATGGCTTTGTAACTTCTATCATGTAAGGCCGCAGTAACTGTCCTAGCCTATTTATCAGTCGATTAAAAAGTTCACCCAAGTCTCTCGGGCCGGATCCCGGACGAACCTGACAGTATCTTCAACGCATCAGGTTTGAGTTACCTGCCATTCACGCGGAACGTGTTCGAATGCATTTTGAACTTATTCTTTGTACATGAGTCGATTGCGCGAGTTATCAGCCGAAACTATGCTGCGAGCTTCTCGCACACTGTCTTACCCGGCAGCGGCCCTTCATCCCCTGCCATAGGTACTGCCACCTCGTAATGACCCCCTAT
Source organism: Xylaria sp. JS573 (assembly GCA_000966885.1). NCBI lineage: Eukaryota > Fungi > Ascomycota > Sordariomycetes > Xylariales > Xylariaceae > Xylaria > Xylaria sp. JS573. The sequence goes on along the minus strand of JWIU01000085.1, from coordinate 258,360 downwards.
AACCTACGGGTGCTAACCACGAACTGCAAGTTTATACCTGCCGGTCCACTGCGCTCTGGAGAGACGATATGGCCTTGTCGATCACCTACTTCCCGGATTCTGGACGTAGCTATGCCATATTCTACGGGTGTGGCGAGCAGCCGGTAAACAAGAGCACCATGACACGGATAGCCAACAGGTTAATCAACAGCTCCGAGGATGCATTCTCTAACCCGATGCTCCTAGTCGGCATCTTCGTGGAGATCGAGAGGTTGCGGATGATGAGCCTTGTGCGGCAGGGTAAGAAGAGCCTGGAAGACGGCATCGATCGTCTCCAGGCGGAAGGGTACGACGCGCTGGCGCAGAACGGGCAGCCCATCGATCCGTGGCTTGACATCTACACCATCAAGAACGAGGTGGAGCACTGGGCCAAGCTGCTCGCGCAGATGATTGTCCACCTCGAGGAGCTCGACTACCAGCACTGCCGCAAAGCCGAGATGGACGGAGTGGGGAAGGGGCAGCTGGATGGAAAGCTGGGACCGCCGGCCGCGGAACAGAGAGCCAAAGAGACGTTCGCGGAGACCGGGCACCGGATCCGGGACCGGCTTACCGAGATCACCCTGGACTACGAAGGGTGGATCAAGGAGTGCGATATGATCATCAACGGGATGACTTTGGCTACGAACCTGGTTAACCTCTCCCACAAGGTCGCAACTTTACCGGACTGGCTAAGCTAACGGGTTATCAGGTCCTCGCGCGCGACAACATGCGGATCTCAAATGAAACGGTCAAGATCTCGGACCTCACCATGAGCGACGGGAAACAGATGAAGGCAATCGCCTTTTTGACCATGGTGTTTCTGCCTGCCACCTTTGTCGCTGTAAGTAATTCAACTTTTGCGTGATGACAACTGTGACTAAATCTCGATTATTCTTGAGACGCTTTTTTCGATGACGTTCTTCGAGCTTGACTATAGCTATGTATGGCTATACCCGGTCATAACTGTCCCGCTGACCATCATCGTTCTGGGGGCGTGGGCTTTCACCATCATGTGGCCGGTAAAATGGAGAAAGGGGCCTGTAGGGGGTAATGCAGGGAATCGGGCGCGTCTTTGTTGCTTCGTTTGATGGTCTGGAATATGATAGAAAAAAAAAGGATCGATCTCTGGTCTCAATAGCTTCTTTATATATTCATGTTATGTAGGCGACAAAACTATGGTGGGTTGTACGGTTTTGGTAAACATAGGTCTACTACAATCAAATGTAGTCCCTGAATCTTTGGACTGAGTTTCCTCCGTAGGCAATGGATTGCGAAACGTCGACTACTTTCTCTGCCCATATATAATTAAACTGACATATGTAAGTCTATACATAGAACTACGTTTCAAAGAACATTCTAGTGCCATAATGACAGACAGAGATAGTATCCAGTCTTAATAACTTCATGGACTTGAATTAATATAAGAGGGTTCCCATTCAGCGCTCAATAACCCTTTAATACTATCTTGGGGGCGACGGATAACTCTTTTCATTGGTAGGAAGCTTAACTAGGTAGTTCAAAATGCTGGTAAAGGTAAAAGTTATCAATAAACGGCATAGGCAATACTACGGTCTTATTGAACGCTTACTCCCTCATATCCAACAAGCTTCACGCTTCTGAGACCATTCCCATAGCGATTGAACCTACATACTAGGGCCTGTGAGGGGAGTGTGTCACGAGGGGGGCTCTTAGGTTTTTATATGGCACAGGTTTCGCAAAGGACTGCGATACTAAACTCTCCGGATGTCAACCACTACTTTTACACAAACGGTTTCCTTCATTCCCCTACTTCTCTGACAATGCGGTTGTAAGTATGTAATGGATAGATCTGCAATGCTGCAAGAGCAGTTTACGTTCCCAAATTCAGAATGGATGGCCAGTTGTCACACTCAGTTATCACACTGGAAGTATACAAGCACTTAGATAGGACATGACCCAGCCTTCAAGTACTAGCAACTATACCAGAAACCCAATCACTAGTGATGCTACTGTGAGAAAGTAAGAACGGAAGTAATAGGTGCAACATGATTTTATTAGTATTTAAGACCGAGATAACGGTTGTCTCCGACCGTCTCCGTTCTTTCTTTCCGCAACAGTTCATCATTTCATCCTCCATCCATTCACAACCTAACTATCTTACCTTTCTACTAGCCACTCCACTAAACTTAAGGGCTGATTACATCGTATGTAGCCAGATACACAACTCCTCAGAAAGTGGCCTGTGCCAGCAGTGCTATCGTAAGACAGCATTAAAGCAACTTTAATCCTAGGCTTAGGTATATATATCAGCGAGCCACCCTGTCTTATTTTCCCCTCTTCATCATCTCTGCGTAAGCTAAAACTAAGACCTGGGATTCACGACCTCTCATGCGCAGAGTTCTCAACCACCATTCTACAGAACCACTCATCGCAAGACTTGAATAATGAAGCCCTCCAACCAGCCTCGGGCTCCACCTCACTGGACAACACGAAACCCGAGACGACCGCCTTGGTGGAACCGACCAACACCCCTCAACAGGATCACTGCCGTACTAGAACTAGGAGTGGCAGCAATAATCGTTGCGGGCGTGGCGGCATATCGGAATGGCGGCGGCAGCGGCGGCGGCAGCATGGCTCCGATAATGTACGCATTTCCCTTGTATGATCGTTGTCGCCAAAACCATGAGCCGCAAGCCCTATAGGAATTCCCCGACACCGACGTGAACAAATACAACATCGACGAACTCTACCAGCAGCGCGACCCCGACCCCGGCGAATGACATCTACATCGCCACGGCGAAGGACGCATTCGACTTCACGGTCGCGTTCGCCATTACGGGAAAGCCCGACGCCCAGTGCGCGTACAAGACGCTGGCACTCGGCAGCAAGAGCTCGTGTGGACCTCCGTTCACGCTCGGCGAGGACAACATCACGTACCTACATGTGGCAGGCCTTCGGGACGGCATCGGCGTTGTGCATGTGCCCATGGAACTTCACCCATACGCGTGTATGGTATGGTCGTGGTTTAAATGTGATCATAGGGGCTTGTGGAGAAAAGGGGCTAAAACAAGTATCAATAGGTTCCTTAGCTATGTATACACGTTCGAGCAGATGGGTCTTTGACATCTGTATCATCCTGACCCCAAATCATTCCATCCTGACATTGCATATATTAGGCTACCGTAAACTGCATTAGAATCATTATGATCCTCTCTCTAAACCAAAACGTCGAGACTTGTTCTCGTACCCGCATAGTTACTTCAAAGACTAAGATGCATCATAGAATATCTTGCAAGCAGGAATTGCTGTCTACGATGGCCGTATTACAGGTCAATGTGACATGGCGTATTTCTACTTGTAAACTCTCCAAGAGGACCGATGTACCACGTTACAACTCTGCTGACCTCAGTACAAGGAGCCCTAAGCTGTAACACGTTATTGTACCCTGGAATATGCAGGTGATCTGTAGCCGCCACCCTGGAAGCGAGATCGATACTGATAAGCCCGTAAGACGCGCCACTTTGGGCCTCTGACGTATGAAATTGGCGATGTCCCTTTCCGGTGAGGGGTAAGTACCTACTCTGAGGTCATTATCCGAAGCCGGTTTCCCATCGTATCACGTATTTTTGCTTCGCTCTATGAAAACATTGATTCGACTTACCACAGGTTTAACTTCATCTAGGTAGACCATTCGCCTCGTGGGTCAGACACAGTAATATATCATCACATAGATAGTGGAACTCTATCTGAGTTGAAGAGCGACCTAGCCCACCATGGCTCCGGACCTGAGCTTCGGCCCCGCCGGCAACCAATGGCACTACACGCGCGCGACGCGGACCTACGACCTCACACGGGGCACGGGGGACCCCGGGGAGGATAGGGAGAAGAAGAAGTTCGCGATGCGCACGACGCAGGGCCCGGCCGACACGCGCGTCGAGATCGACCCGGCGCGCTCGGCGCTCGTCGTCGTCGACATGCAGAACTTCTTCCTCGACGCGCGCTGCCGCGACCACCCGGCGGGGCTGGCGGCCGTGAAGCCCCTGCTGAACGTCATCGCGAAGTGTCGCAAGGTCGGCATCGAGGTGCGTGTTCCACGCCCTCCTTTTCCCTTGCTGAATCCCCTTCTTTATCTGCCTACCTCCTACGGTGAACCGCCACGCCCTGCGCACAGCTCATGCGATGCGTATACCTACTTGCCTGTCTACTTACCTGTCTACACCCCACCCATCTGTCTATCTATCAACCCAGCTACTCACTAACCACCTCCCCCCCTCGCACCAGATCATCTGGCTAAACTGGGGCCTCACGGACGCGGACCTCGCAGCGCTGCCGGCGGGCGTCCAGCGCGGGTTCGCGAGCGCGCTGACGGCGGCGCCGCAGGACCCGGCGACGTAGGACCCGGCGACGCGCGGCGCGCTCGGCCTCGGCCTCGGCGCCGACCTGGGGTCCGGCCGGGGCCGCACGCTGGTGTCCGGGTCGTGGAACGCGCGCGCGTACCCGCCGCTGGCGAGCGCGGCGGGGGGCGACGACGTCGTCTGCGAGAAGAACCGCATGTCGGGCCTGTGGGCGCGCGGGCAGCCGCTGTGGCGGCACCTCGAGGGCGAGGGTGAGGGTGGTGGAGATGGGGGAGGAGGAGGAGGGGGTGGAGGTGGAAAGAAGAAGAAGAAGAAGAAGACGACGACGCTGTTGTTCGCCGGCGTCAACACCGACCAGTGCGTCCTCGGCACCCTCCTCGACGCGTACAACGCCGGCTGGGACTGTGTGCTGGTGGACGACTGCTGCGGCACGACGACGTTGGGGGGCCAGGCGGTCACGGTGAATAACGTTGCGGTGAGTTTCGGATACCTACATCTAACCTACCAGGCTTTCTTAGCGGGTGTACGTTTGACTAACTTTGCGTGTTGTAGGCCAGCTACGGGTTCGTCGTTGATAGCGAGGCTATCCAGGCTGGTACTCTCACTCAGAATTGAGGGCCGTCCTTAGGTATGAAGCGGCCTGACTCACATATGAAGCTGCTCATGTGTAATCATCATGTATTTCGAATTTCCTATGTCATAGCTTTTTGGGAATGTTGATCTGTTCGGCTTTGTAGCCCACGGCGTCATCTTCGGCGGTAGCTGAACTGGAGGACTTACTCGTGCTTTGCCATGCTACCTAACGCTCTCTACGAACTGATTCCATGTCGCCATACGCACGGTACCCCGGCTCTAGCCGTCTGAAATAGCATCATGACGGCTTATGGTGGTGCGATGTCTTTAGAACTACGCATTTGATATCATTAGCGTGTCTGCTCCGCGTCGAGTCAGTTAAGTGACGGTTGCCGAGACATGTTCGTGGGTAAGTTGACCGGCCAAGCGGATTCCCTGCGACTACGTAGTATAGGTAGTAGGTAGGTATGCATAACCAGCCGCTACCTGTCTTCTGTATGGGGAAATGGTTTCAATAGTCCCATGGCCGCGGGCCGAGTTGGGAACCGGGCTAACCGCCTCGGGGTATCTCGACAAGACCTCAGGTTCGGGGCTGTGTGCTACTTAGGCTTAGTGTACGTCTAAAGTTCGAACGGCCTGCTTAGATCCAGTCTAGCTTGCTTTAACGCATATAACATCATATCATCCTCTATTTCTTCAGATCTGTCAGGCGCCGTGTCTCGTTTCCGTGAGCAATGCTAGCCTGGCGGGCGCGTCAACACGAGGTGGTGAGGCATGGCGCAGCGCTTGAGAAGGCCATAAATCACGAGAAGTTCACGAGAAAGCTCAGCTATACCCCTACTATGTGTGTGAAAGGTCACATCATAGTAGCCTATCTCGCTTAATAAGTAAGCAGATATAATACCAGAGGTATGGGACGCTAGTATTCTGCCCGTCGTTAGCGCGTTACTCGGATTGGATGCTCACCTGCCTGCTTCGGTAGGTGACCGGGCGTCGTATTTACAACTATTGAGGCCTATCACGCAGCTAGCGAATCATTCGACTTACTGCCCGCCCATCTCGGCGATTGAGGGAAAAGCAAAGAGTGAGAAGGCCGGTGACCGGTGTCACATTGAATCGAGGTAACGGGCATATGCACTACCAATGTGTGTGAATGGTAATGTTGTTGTTGAGGGGAAGTCTCAACAACGTGCGATGCGACGGCGTCTACATCGGCAATTGTGCTGATATTGACCACGCATTGGAACACGTTCTCGCCTTGCGATGATAAGAGTCGAGTCGCCAATGAGGTTCATTGGCTAATTGACGGACCATTCCAAAATGCGCACCAGTCCAAGCACCGGGGCGGGGCCGGGCTCTGCATTATCACCGGCTATCATCACGGCCGCCCCGTTCTGCGAGCAACGCTGCTGATACGAGGAACGAGGGCTCTCCCTGTCGCTGCTCGCTCGACCTCGGCTAGCCTAGCAGTCTGGGTAGGGCAGCAACCGACCGAACTTATTAGTCTCATGCATAGTGTGGATCCCCCGTAGTCAGCAGAGGTTTTCAACGCTTCTAGAAGTCTTGGAAAATTTGTTTGAATTAGGAAATTAGGTACTTGTAGTTTTGCTTGCTTCTGAGCTGCCAGATCTGGCATCTGACAAGCCACACACCCCAGCGCTGGCTTCTTCTCAACTTCTTTTCTTCGTGGCGGCATGTAACATCGCCATATCCCGTCATGACCCATGTCACTCGTATGAGATATCGTATAAACTCCGTTCAAATGCAGGTTGTAGCATCCAGGTACCTCTCCAGCGCAGCCGTGTAGTAAAATGCGAGGATGAGTCGATGCCAAGTCCCCCCGGCAGCCGTATGCTCCGCTCCGAACGCCAGTAGCTCCGTGATGGTGATATGCTAGAACCAGTAGAAAAAACGCCGATATCATGCTGGACATTGACCGCGGTGAACCGGCCTAGTGGGTGGGAAAGTTGCCCCGCTTCTTCATTTTGTTTTCGTCTTTTTTTCTTTCCGTCTCTTGTTGCTTTCGTTATCGTTTCGTGTTGTAACGGAGCGCTGAGCCCAGGTTCTCCGTCTGGACTTGTCCCATTGCCACCACGACTGTGTTCTTGCAAACTCCGTAGCTACAGCATGCTTCCGGTGCCATATCTCCTCGTAATATTGCGTCTCGTTTTGACTGTGTCGGTGTCAGTGAGATGGTATTCGAACATCTCGTATCAGATGAAACATACGTCTGGGCAACGGATGGGAGAGGCGTTAACCGTCGATCCTATCGACAGGACAGTCGCGAAAACTGCCAATAGTAGATCTAATTGCATCTGAAGTTGATTTGTTTATGTTCGGTCTATCGACGATCGACAGGCGTAGAAACAAGCAGTGAACCGAGTGGTGATGTACTGGGTGCCTGACAGCGTAGCAGGATAAGATCCTTCGTAAGAGGGTGAAGTTACTAGAACCAAACGAGTGGACGTGTAGTACCAACTTTATGAAATACCGCGAGAGCAAACAAAAAAAAAATATTCGCCGAGATGAGTGGGATGGGCTATAGGTATTTAATAAGATTACAATAGACAGACAAGACATGATGATACATGTACCTGGGTCCCGCCGGACCGGTGCCCCATTGTCACCGGCCGCATTGTCACCACACACCACACACACCACACACACCCACATGCAAATAGGTACACGCATCCACCTTGCAGAAAGACGCTACGTAACTTTACGATTACGCGCCACAGCAGAGTTCAAGCAGCAGAGAGAGTCCGATCGGATGCCCGCCAACGTTTACCAAGATGCGCCCGGTAATGACGCGGCTGAAGGGCCGGCTGACGCAGGGACCTGAGGCTGTGAATTCCATCAACTTACTCAGATGACGGAATGTGATCCAACACAGCGGCACGACGAGGAGCAGAGGAGGGATCCGGGCCAAAACAAGCACTTCGGGGAAGAGAGAGAGGGAAACCCGCCCGCGCGTGGCGGTGCCCGCGAACGTAAGGGAGTGGCTATGATTAGAAGGCCCGTTGCGTTGCTGGGGGCCCAGCCAGCTGAGCTCCATACATGCCAGTCAGTCTGCCAGTCTGCCAGTGGGATAAACCGTTAACCTAGCGCTGATAGGAGTCGAGCACGCCCATCCATGCCTACCTACTACTTCCTATCTTCGCGGAAAGCTCCAGTGGGTAGTTGTAGGTATGTAGTTAGATCAGCCTAAGCACTTACTACTGTAGGTAGTGCCTAGCGGCCTGTAAAGCCTGTCATGTCAGAGTGGGCTCGCAAGATGCGAAAACGCCCAAATGCGCGGCATCGGTAGAAACTGGAGCTCGGTGCAGTAGGGCGGTTCCTCTGACCCTATCTTGCCTATCACACACTATTATGGAGATTCCAGATCCCATGATGTACATCCATAGCAGATACAGATTAATAAAGTTGGTATGATGACGCGAAATGTCGAAAAATAGAAACATGTGGCGTGCGGTCGTGGTGGCTCCCGGTGGCTCGTGCAGCCATGGTGGGAAGATCTAGGTAACAAATGTCACATAGAGGTAGCCCAGATGAGCTCGGACCACTTCACAGCTTACTTAACCGACTCTTTCGTCTATCTGGTTCTATCGTAAAACCCAACAATGCGATTGAAGACTTCGTATGGGTGATCCGAGGCTCGGGTTACTAGTACACACATGTATCGCTTCATCCATATGGAAGCTTATCCACATTGGATATTTTTGTCTCTTTAGGACTATGACCGGCTGGTACGAGTTGGTAGGTTCTCTCGTGAAGAAGCTATTGCTCGTCAGCTCGTGTCCTCGCAAACTGTCATTCGTCTCCCCACTACGCACCTCCACCAGAGCCCTTCATCCCGAGGCTTCTACGGACACTGCGGATTCTACCATCACGAGCACTGCATGAATACCACAAAGTACACGGGCCTCGTCATCACGAATTCGGTCAAAATGTTCGAGAAGTTGCAGGACACGTTGATGCTCGCAAGCCGGAGGCATCATGCTCGAGACCTCCCAGTGACCCGCGATCCTACCTCGTCGGGTGAATGGCTAAAATCAGGGGAGGCTATTTCTTCTCTATATCACTATGAGCGAGCGCTCTCTCTATTCAAGTCCATAAATGAGGAATAGCGTGAGGGGAAACCCAATGCTCTTAATTACTAGGTTACCAGCGATGGATCGTATCCAGATCGTTGGTTCGGACGATGTACGTAGGTTCTGCTCGCCTAAATACAAGGTCGCCTCATAGAGGCGCATCAAATCCCAAGACTCTGGTAGTTTCTATTTTTACTCTTCACGTCCGACGCTATGGCTGGCTGACTCGACTGCTACGTGTTGGCATCATTACCGTGACGGTTAAATCTGTGGAGCATGAACCAGAACAACATACATCGGCACCTCCCAGATTCCATGAGCAAGAGGAATAGGAGGATGAGTAGTAGTAGACTGGATTGGAGTCAACCCGCGCGAAACTGCACGTTTATAGACTTGGTCGCCATCCATACCCAGGTAAGAGCTTCATCCCATCATCTTGAAACAATCAGCACAGGGATTCTGCTGATATCAAGGATCGCCTTGCATGTCGCGGACAGCTATGTCCGCTGGCGTGGTCTCGAATCGCCCACCTGTTGATTGGCCGGTGACACGGCCAGCTCCGGAATGATTCAGCTTGTCCTACGTAGTGTTGGGAGGGTCATACATCCCACACGAGGATGTGAATCCTTAGCCGCCGCCCTGGGACGTGTAGCCCATCACCACCTTTCCGGACTCCGGGATGGCGTAAGGTCATGCTTAGGTAACTAATTGATTGAGTCGCAGGATCTTAGTCTACCCTACCATCTACATGTGTATTCCAGCCTCCTACAACACGACAGGTTTAGTAGCCCGGTGATTTTTTGGCGTAATGTGGCATAGACCTTCTAAGCTTTCTGGACTACCTTCGTAATAGACCTCAGTCTTACAATTGGCCGAGAAGGGCCTATTTATCCGCCTGCTACTGTTGTGAAGGTCGAGGTGCTTTAGCTGCGTGTGAAATAAAGTACATAGGTAGGTGGTGCTCAATGCTGAGGTCATGTGAGACGGAAATCCCTTAAGCATAATCTGAAGTTGGGGAACATCAGGGAGAGCCTTGCGGGATACGGCAGGATGTTGGGTTACTTGAGTATCTTGTATGCAACACTACCTGCCTTAGGTAAGTACTTAATTACACTCCAATTCAGACAAACGGAATGGAGTATGCCTTGCATCCCTCTCTGCTGCTTCCGAATCCACCAGCTCCTAGTTAAGGTGATGTTGAGGACAAACATGTGAATAGGGACTCCTACGCAGTAGGTAAAGCCGTATGCAACTGACGATGGCAGGAGGGTGCTAAACGCCCCATTTTTCAGCCTACGGGGCTCTGAAAACCAGTGGAAGGATTCGCCTAGCCGCGCCCATACCCACTGAGGGGAGTACCTATGCATGCATGCTGTAGCGGGGAAGTCCAGTAGAATCACTAGCGCAGCCGGGTGATCCCGTTATCTGCCCAATCCTTGATCGCCGCTATCTGAGAATCCAAACCTCACCTACCTATTCGAGCCTGGATTCCCAATCTGCGTCTACGTTCGGCTGTGAGAGGCGTCATTCTCGGCTCTCACATGACGCCTCAGGTATTTTCAATGTTGCTTACCGGCCATTCGTCTCACCGCCTGCGGTGTGGTGCTCGGAAGGGATGTCTCACCTTAAGCTCCTCACGATATCTCAATGATCACAGCATACCGCGGGGTCGACTCCCATGGACGTATTCGTGCCCCCTGGCTAACGTGGCGAGTATTTGGTACGGCAAGATTTGGTGAGGTGCAGACTTAGCAAATCTCAGGCTAAACTAACTACCTGCTCCACGTACCTACGGCTACGAACATCTCAGTACACATCTAGATCGAGGTTCGGGTACGACAGGTAACTAGCTACCAGCTCACCTGGTCTAACCTCCAGAATATTTCCGCAAGTATCTGTGCCACCCATATCGCGAAAAAGCTCTAAGTGCTATGCGTCATGTTGAGCTTGCTCCATCAAACTTGACGTGTCCAGTGAAGTTGCCGCTGTTGCCCCGTTAGAACAACCATAACTCCCGAAGAATCATCCCGACTGCTCTAACCAGTTGCTAACTCTCCAGGTTCACTTCAGTTCTCGTAGCAGTGTCACACATATAGTGACAACGATTCTACATCGATTGTGGGTTATGTGAGTGATTGGTGCTACATCGGAGATGTCTGCCATCCTTCTCATTTTCGATCTCTTCATGTATCTCACTACAGTCCCCAGTTGCCAGTCGACTTTCAGCCTTCACGATAGCCACATGAAGCGGAACACGATCTGAGTAAATCTACTTACGCCTATGATTCACTTGTCCTCGTCAAATGCACGAAATACAACGATTTCCTTTCGTTATCAATACCTACTACTGCTCTCTGAAGTTCACTTTGCCGTAAATGTCGCAGATATCGGCCTTTTCAGACGCCTCCTTTATAACCATCTAGACCACTCAACCAATAGCACCTCCGGTGGCACAGTAGTTGCCATTCTAGACCCATCCTGGCTGATATCTGAATACACAACTGCAGCACCTCACTTCTAACTTGCATCGCTGTGAGCTAGTCTCTCACCCGTGTCACTCCAGCATATTACAGTTGCTTCACAGGGACGCTACTGTAGACACCGTTTCATCTGATCTTCATGTCCCCACGGATTTTCTGCCATTGTATTCGGCGCCCTCCCAGGCCCATGCTGGCCAGAGCTTTCCCGCCATCTAAGAATATGGGAGGCTTGTCCTACCAGCAAGGTCACAAGCCGGACACGCACATTGGCCACTTCGAATTAGTCAAGCCCCTCCCCATCACTACGTACTCATACCACACCGTACAGTGAACACCGTTCCTGCAACAACAAACATTTTTATTAAGACGAATTGCAACCTCAGAGCTGCCTTCCGGGTGAAAATCCCCTCCTTCACTGATCAGAGTCTACAGCGTTTCCCCCCAAGTGCTATAGCATCGACATGTCGAGCTCTCTCGACAGCCACGTGCCTGACAGCGCGCACATCGAAAAAGACGCCGGCATAGACGTCGAGTCTTCCGAGTGCACCGACGACAGCCATGTCGCCCACAGCCAGGAGTGCGCCGGGGGCACGTCCCTACACGACAGGCTCCAGCGGTTCGCGGCGAGGTTCGGCATCGAGCAGCGCGGGATCGAGCGTGCCCTCCCAAACGAGAGGACGGACACGAGCATGAGCCAAGTCGGCACGCTGGTACGGTGTAAACCCCTAAACCCTTCCTCCATGATGTTGCCGTGATTTCGCCCCTGCTCTGCTCGCTTTGCTAATTTCGTTCCCAGTGGCTGTCCGCCAACATGGTGGTTTCGTCCTTCGCCATCGGCGCCCTCGCCGTACCCGTCTTCGAGCTCGGCTTCCTCGACAGCGCGCTCACCATCGTCTTCTTCAACCTGCTCGGCGTCTTGCCCGTCTGCTTCTTCTCGACCTTCGGCCCCCGGTTCGGCCTCCGGCAGATGGTTCTCTCCCGCTTCTATTTCGGCTACTACGGCGTTAAGTTGAGTACGTCCCAACCCTGGCCCACCTACCTACCCACGCACACGCTGCTTCCGCCCCGTCAACCCTCCCCGGGACTCGTTCACTAGATTCGCGCACCGGATCTTCCCCTGGCTGACCAGAAGTTTTCTTAATCTATAGTCGCCCTCTTCAACATCCTGGCCTGCATCGGATGGTCGGCCGTCAACGCGATCGTGGGGGCGCAGCTCTTCCACGCCATCAACGGCGGGATGCCGGGGTGGGCCGGGGTGCTGTTGCTGGCGCTGGCGAACCTGGTCATCTGCGCCTTCGGGTACCGCGTCGTGCACGCCTACGAGCGCTGGTCCTGGGTCCCCACCTTCGCCATCTTCCTCATCGTGCTCGGCGCCTTCGCGCGCTCCGGCGACTTCGCGGCCGCCGGCCCGCCGCGGCTCGCCGCGGGCGCCCGCGAGGCCGGCGCCGTCCTCTCCTTCGCCGCCTCCATCTTCGGCTACGCCACCGGCTGGACCTCGTGCGCCGCCGACTTCACCGTCTACCAGCCCGCGAACCGGTCGCGGGTTTCCATCTTCTTCTGGTACGTATATTCTTTCTTTTAGAAACGCTCTATCTATTCGCTATTCTGTTATGTACATTGGGACCAGACAAAAATCGATTCAGGATCGCATGAGGGCCGGGAAACTTGAGATGAGGATGTACGACTTAGAAGATTACCTTGAAAAGGGGGTAAGAAATAAAATGAGGGAAAAAAGACAAGAAAGGAGGAAATGTGCTAACTCCGGATCGTGTAAATCAACAGGACCTTCGCCGGCCTCTTCCTCTCGCTCTGCTTCACGGAGCTCCTCGGCGCTGCGGTCTCGACGGCCATGACGACGAAGAAGGCGTACCTGGAGGCGTACTTCGACGCGGGCGTCGGCGGGCTGCTGGCGGCGGTGCTGGTGCCGGCGCTGGGGCGGTTCGGCGAGTTCTGCATCGCGGTGCTGGCGCTGTCGATCGTGGGCAACAACTGCCCGAACGTGTACTCGGTGTCGCTGTCGGCGCAGGTCCTGCTCTCGGACGATCAGCAGCAGCAGCAGCAGCACTCCTCCCCCTCCCCCTCCCCCTCCCCCTCCTCCTCCTCCGCATACCGCCGCGTGCCGCGCTTCGTCTGGGTCGTCGTGGCCACCGCCGCCTACGTCGCCGTCGCGGTGCCCGGGTACGCCCACTTCGAGCCCGCGCTCGAGAACTTCATGCTCGTCATCGCCTACTGGCTGGCCGTCTACGAGGCCGTCGCGCTGACCGAGCACTTCG
>JWIU01000085.1:221904-244366 GCA_000966885.1 Xylaria sp. JS573 | reverse complement strand
CTCGCCGCCGCCGCGGCCTTCGCCGTCGGCGCCGCCGGCGCCGCCCTCGGCATGGCGCAGGCCTGGTTTACGGGGCCCGTGGGGCGGCTGTGCGGCGGCGAGCGCGGCGGCGACGTCGGCTTCGAGCTGGCCTTCGCGTTCGCCGCCGTTTCCTACCTGGCATTCAGGAGCTTGGAGAGGGGGTATTTCGGGCGGTAGGTGGGTGGGATACCTAGATAGATCGTCGGGTAGGATTGTGGCTTGGTGGCTTGGTATATAACGCTGGGTACGGACACGGATGCGGACTGCTTTCTAACTGGAGCGGTGAGTGGTATGGGGCGCTCGAGTTCGTTGTGCGCGGGGCCAGGTAAATAGGTATCTAGATGCTTGCGGGGGTTATTGGATAAGTCCCAAGCCGCCTGGCTGGCTGGCTGGTCTCTAGATATGTTCTCCCGAGTCTAGGCGTTGGAGTCCACTGCCTATCTGGGTAGTCTACGAAAAGCAATGCGATTTTATTAGGTCCTTATTGTGTGTTATATGTGCTTGTATATGCGTCTAGCCATAATGTCACCCCGTTGGTCCCTTTTGAAAAGGAGGATTGCGGGAATGCCCTTTTACTGGCCTATCATTAAGGCGGTTACGAAATTGCTACCCGATGCATAAGGTATAGAAAAAGAGAAGAGCCCACACACGGGCGTCAGGCTGTAAAAATTTACTCTCCATCTGCATGACGTTTCAGTCTAGAGATTGTTTTACGAAATATCGTGTTACACCACAGATGCATGGATAGGAGGATTGGAACATCATTGGTGTCATCCCTAAACGCACTCAACGAAATTCGTGCCTGGCTTTCTGATCAGAGGCAGGCTGTGCCCGAGGCAGAAGTGGAATGGGGCGAGACGTAACATCGTAACCAACCCCAAGATAGCTTTTGTATTGGCACAACATTACACGACTTGGCGCTACTCTAAGTATGATGAACACTCCTGCCAGTGGCCGCCCTCCAATATCGAGCCTTACCTTGGAACCGTCCCGAGTGACTCCGAAGAGGGGGGCGATTCTCCCTAAATAAGGCAAGTAGATACGAAGCAATTTCAGTTAGGATGAGGGGTATTTCCACATCCAAACCAACACCCGGGTACTTTAAACTGGCCCAGTTTCTGCTAACTTTCCTTGAAAATTTATTACCGACGGGGTCTCTATTTATGGCAGGGGCTGAAGCCATATACCGGGCTCGATACACAGATACGGGGCTCCCGTAACCCGTGACGGCTGCAATGACTACCTATGTAAGGCTATCAAGAACCACCAAAGTCTGGGGGCATATAATGTATCTGTATATACACACATATATATATATATATATCTGTGTGTGTGTGTGTGTGTGTGTGGAAGAGAGAGGGGGGGTGAGGGAGTATCGGCGAGAGGTAGGTAGTAGTTGGCGAGGTGCGGGGTGGTCGCCTCTGCCGTGACAAGCCAAGCAGGGCGGTAGAAATGATAGTAATGGATTCCTGGCAACTAGACGGTAAAGAAGACGGCCAAAGCCTGAGGAGCATGAATTCAGGAGCTCGTTTTACTCCTTACAACATCATATACGCTTAAGCAGCCATATCGCTGTGAGACATTACCGCCACTGCTGACAATCGATGGAAGGGATTGAGGGGCCTCGCTCTATCATATAAACCCAACCAACGGCCAGTACTCCATCATGAATTAGTTTGGAGCATTATCCCATCACCGGATTCGACCCCCATCACAATACCATGTCAGGATCATGCGAAACCTCGATTTGTCATAGATATTGGCCTCCTCTCTCTCAATCATGGAATGCGATCGATGCCAAGAGACGATGGCACGGATATGGAATAAAGCCTATGATGATACGAAGGATATTGATCTCCACCGAGATATAACGGATTTAATAAGCGGTCTCAAAAAAGGGTGTTGGTGGTGCACCAGAATCTTTCACGATATACGCCGGCACAGCGACCGCTATTATGAAACAACCGCCTTTACAGACAAATGCAAAGTAGAAGCCACAAACCCCAAATTTGAGAGCTCAGTATCGCGGCGCTCTGTCGGCCCGCGGAATGATGATCCAGGGATTTTGACGGTCTATTGCCGTATCGGAGATTCCAGATCCCGTTCACGTGGCAATGTTATATTTAGCTATATGATTGGAGAAGCTGTACAGGCCGGAATCCAGGCCAGTACAGGCTCGGAGAAATCAATGGCCTACATCAATACACGACTTCAGAACTGTGAAGACAATCATCGCCACTGCGGCCAACACTTCGAATGGCACCCGACGAGACTGATAGAACTACAGGAAGATCTAGGTTTTCGGGTAGTCCTAACGAACCACAACCAATCCTATGGCCGTTATGTCACATTGAGCCACAGATGGTTTCCCGATGACGACCTGAAGCTTACAAGAGAGAATCTGGACTCGTACCAAGAATATATTCCGGCGGATCTGGTGCCTAAGAAGTTCAAGGATGCTGCAACAGTTGCGCGAAACCTGGGGGTCCGGTATCTCTGGATAGACACGCTGGTATGTTATATATTGCAGTTGAAATGACCACAGTCTTGTATAGCTGGGACACATCTGTTAACATCGTCTCAGTGCATTTTCCAGGACTCACCTAAGGATTTCGAAAGTGAGAGTCGGGAGATGGGAAAGATATATCAAAACGGCTACTGTAATTTAGCCGCATCATCAGCGATCAACCGCGAGGAAGGTCTGTTTTTCGATCGTGATCCGTTAGAGGTCTGCTTCTATCAGTGCAATATCGATGGCAGCCATGAACATCGCGTCATATACCAAAACACAGACAAGAATCGATTCTATACTCTTGACAATGAACCCTTGAACCGACGCGGTTGGGTTTGCGTAAGTGAATTCCAAAGTTCTTCATTTCCCTTTCTATCACAACCTCATGAGCATGTTTTCGCCACTCAGTATCGGAACCCCTTAGTTACCTAAAAGCAGGAGTTACTGACTCTAGGTGTTTCAGCAAGAGCGCCAACTTGCACGTCGAAATATTAGCTTCACGCGTAACATGATATACTACGAATGCGCTGGAGAGAAAAGCCACGAAACTAGCCACCAAACCAACGATGTTAGAGTGGAATTGTCTAATCGCTACCTCGTCCCCCAAACCTGTTCACGGGACGAAATCGTTCGTTTCTGGAGAGCGTTTCTCCATCATTACAGCATCAGTGCCTTGACTAACCCTGGAGACAAGTTGGCTGCCATTTCAGGAGTGGCGCGCCTCTGCAATGAAACACTTCAGTCTGCATACATTGCTGGTTTGTGGGAAGTCAACCTTCTGGGCGACCTTCAATGGCGGGTTATGAAAAATCATGCTGTGCCGAAGAAACCCGAGGAATACCGCGCCCCGTCATGGTCTTGGGCGTCTATAGACGGCGAGATCTCGTTCGCCCACCCCGTCAATCTGGATAACCCTAGAACGCCTTTAGTTGAATGCTCGGGCGTCTATACCATACCTTCTGGATCCAATGAATTTGGTGCAGTAAAGTATGCGAGCATTCACTTAATCGGGTGGATCTTTCCTCTAGGTCGCCGATTTGAATTATCGACAGAGAGCTTACGAGGAAAAACTGACGGCGTTCAAATCAAGGTGGAATCGGGCGAGTTCGTCATCTCGCTACGCTTTCATGTAGACACCGAGAGCCTCATCGATCGCATTGGGGATACACCGTGTTGCATACTTCTACTTAGTAAAAATCATGATGATGGAAGTGGCATTTTACTTACAGCCGTGTCACAAAGCGAAGGGATCTATCAACGGATTGGATTTGTTGATATTGAGTCTCGCAAGAAAGATCGGGTCCGCAAGTACCCATTAACATTCCCTCTCGACACCATGATTCAGGCGTGGGGTCCGCGCGATGTACCCTCCTCACGCCGTCGACAAGATGATGAGAGAGACTGGATTACACTTGTCTGAGGTGCACCAGCCTCAAACACGGCATTACGGAGCTCAAGGAGCGGCAGGATCGCAGTCAATACACTCCTTGCATACGCGCAGAACCTACAATACCTATCGTTCTCGTCGAAACCTCGTCCCCACAAATGCCCAGCACAAGGTACGGAGCAAACGCGCTGAATTTCTCATGTTACGGATCTGGTGTTTTTTCCCTTTTTTTTGGGAGTAGGAGGGGGGGGGGTAGTTCGTGAATCCGGGGCACATTGGATGTTGCACTATGTAGTTATTCCCACGCTCGTTATGCTCAATAGATCTTGAAAACCCGCGTTTCACTCCCTCCTCGGCGTCGAGTGCACTAGCCAGCCAACCATCGTTACGTGGCATTCAGGCAGGGAGGGATTAAGGAGATATCTACCTCATATGGCGTGTTCGCTCTCGCAACTAAGGGTGCTGTACCTCACTCACACACACGCGTCGTATTCCCCTCCCCACATTCACTCACGACAAGCACAGGCGCACAGGAAGTTCTTCAAGGATATCATCATTGGAATACTTTCTTTTTTTTTTGTAACCTATCCGTTGCTCCCTAGAGACCACGGCGGCAGCGTTAGCTACCGCATAAACGCCTGCAACGTGAATCGTGGAACGAGAAGCCATCGGAGACGGGAATCTCTCTCATCCTTCCAATGAATGCAAACGAACCCCCCTCCCCCAGCTGTCCCACATCCGTGGCAATGCAATCCTTCCTTGTTGAGGGGGGGGAAGGGGGAAATGAAGTAAGAGAGGGTACCTCGCTGTACTGTACAATACTCGATAACAGGAAAGAAACGCCCGGGTTACCCCTTACCACCGCTAGCCGGGCCGTGGAACAGTACCCAGGCCGTCGGGGTGGGCTTTGATATACAAATGAAGCATGCGTATGCCTCCACAACGACGAACCAAAGCTTCGAAGAAACGAATGCGAAATAACACCCACGGCTCCTCACGAACCGCCAGTCCGTGCTGCCCTTTCATCCTCTCCGCAGCGCGCCGTGCACGGAGGGGTCGACTTGGGGCTTCTCTTTTTCTCCTTCGCCCGGGGATTCGGGTCGCTTTTTCGGATCTTGCGACGCCTCCTCGGACGGGACATCCGTGCCGTCGCGGTTAGTATCGTCCGACGTCGTTTCGATGCTGAGCGCGCCCATCCTGCGCTGTATACCCCCCGAGAAGTCCGCGAAGCGCGACTCCCTATATTCTCGAAGCTCCTTCAAACACCCTGATTTCGGCTGGCCGGCCGCCGCGATCTCGGCCGCCGCGATCTCGGCCGGGTAAGACGCCCGGCCGCGCGCGGCATCCCGTGTCGAAGGTGCGGGAGATGATGAGGAACTCGTGCGGTCCCGTGAAGCGCCTAATTCCGGAGACGCGGAACGAGACCTTGGGCCGCCCCCTTGAGTGATTCTCGATTCTCTGCGAGTATCGGGTCGTTTAGTAGGCTCTGCAGATTGGGCATCTCGTCCCGTCGTGTCTTCCAGCTCCCCACTGCTTCCCGACGCTGAATCCGCCTTGTCCCCCTCCAAATGTTCAGTTGATCCTGCACTGCCCTTCTGCCGCGGCCCTGTATTCACATCGGTGGCGGTAAACACCTTCAATTCCTTGAGAGGCTTTGCCAATCGAGCAACCATTTCGTCTGATACATCTTCCCCTCTCTAAGAGTAGAATTGTGACTTCTGGAAGCTCTCGGCTGAAATGTCTCCGGCTTTGCTGGTGACCACTGGCGGTTGAGCGCTTGCACTTGTCATCGAGTTGCTACGCGACGAGGCCGGTTCACTAGCGGCAGCCTTGATAGCAGCGATGGGCTGGCCGGGTCTCTTGGCAACCTCCAAAAACGTCGCAGGCAGGTACCCAAGGCGGCCGTCTCTGGCCCTGCAGCGCCACCACTCGCTGGGGTTGCCGAGAGGGTCACTCTTGCTCAGAACAGCGATAAAATCGCCCTTCTTGACGGCAAGATCGACACCTTGCGTGGCGTTGCCTGATTCGGGTGTGAAGTCGTATAACACGCGGCAGAACTCAAGTCTGCTGGGATCAAGCGGGGCGTTCCGTCCGGACACCTCTAGGCGCTTACGCTCTTCTTCCTCGGTCGAAGCAGCGAGAGAGCGGATCGCCTTGCTCATAATGTAGGGCAGTCCAAAAGCTGCGAGGACGAAGAAGATTAGAGGCTTCCTGCTGGGTCTGGGTCCTTGGGCACCGTTCGCGCCCTGGGGCAGTCGTCGTCCCTCGAAACGCGCGAAGGCAGCCGGCGTGAGCGCTGTGGCATCCGCAGGAAGGGGCCGGCCGGTCAGTTTGGCGATCAACGTGCGCAACCATCTCATCATCGTGAATATGCCTAGAACTGATCCTAGAGTTTCTCGTAAATTGCCGAATTGCTCAGCGACAGACACCATGGCTATTTTCAAGTTAGCAAAGCATACGAAGTAAGAATGGCACGCAGAATCACCTACCGAAGAAGCTCGAATGCGTCGTCATGTAGGTGCTTTCGAGCATCTGCGCAAACCCGCTAAAGGCGCCTACGATGCCCTCCAGCAGCTGGAAAGTAGCCTGCGTGCTGTTGTTGAAGCGATTCGTTAGGCTGTTGGGGTTATTCGGGTCGTTCGGCATCATCCCAGGCATGCCGCCGTACATGCTGCCGTACATGCCACCGTAGCCTCCCATACCACCCATGCCTCCCATGCCGCCCATGCCTCCCATGCCGCCATACATGCTGCTGCCGTAGCCCCCGTACCTGTTGTAGGGCGACGAATACGGCGACGAGTATGCGTTGTTGTACGGGTTCCGGCTGTACGCCGACGCGTTCTGGTTTACCGTCGAGTTCAAGGAGTCGGGTCGGGGCGGAATGGCAGGAGTGCTAGGGGCGGTAGCACCGCCGCCGCTGCTTGATGAAGGTGTCATGACGGAGCTCGAGGTCGAAGGGGGAGACGCGCCGGCTGCGGTGGCGGTTGGTGCGCCGATCGCCGCTGATGAAAGAAAGAGAAAAAAAACGTTAGCCAGGTTGACAATTGAGATGGCAGCAACGTCGAAACTTACTAGCGCCAGTAGCTGTGGCGCCCGAGCGCTCCCAGGGCTTTGGCGGTGAGGCCATTGGAGTTGAGATGGAGCTGGCTGGCTGGCTGGCTCTCTTCACGGCGTGCTCAGATGCCACAGAAAATCAAGTGGCCGGACTGCTGCTGTGGCGCAGGTGCAAGAAGACGGTGCGACACTCCAGTGGGTGGATGAACTTTGATCCTGTCTGTCCACGCCGAGGACTCTACCCAACGTTGCCGATCCCCAAGTGACAAACAAAAGAAGGGGGAGACGTGAAGGCCGGCGACACGAGACAGCACGCAGTATTGATGATTGACGGCGGATGAAACGTATATATGTGAAGGTTAGACGTAAATCTATCTTCCGGTGGGTCCTGGCTTGTGCAAGCGGAGAGGCGAAAACAGTCGAAATGGACCTCGGCAACGGTTGACAGATTGCTTGTCTCGCGGTCGTCACTATGCCGACATGGACAGGAAGCAACCACGTGATTCCGAGGTACCTAAGTACCTACACTTCCAACTACATTGGAACATTGGATGTACCATCAATACCTACTACCTCCTACATACATACTATCACCAACATACTATCCCACAAGCCATATCCGTCAGCCATGACAAGATAAATATTCCTGGAATTTACGTACGTCTCATGGAATGCAACGAATACCCAAAACCTGCCAACCTCCACCTGTGCCGCCTACGTTTTGTACTACGCACATGTAGCCTTTGTTCCAGCTTGACCGACTCGAGCAGACGGCGTCACTACAATTCGTTTCACTTCGTTTCTTTTTCTTTCATCTTCGAGTCATTACCAATTATACATTTCCACGCCGCCAACTCGATGAGCGTGGAACGTGGCCATCTTCCTGACGCTGTAGCAGCAACTGCTTATCCTCCTCATCCTCCCCCCAGCTCATCCCGATCTTCATGTACGTAGTAGGCATCACAAAAGTGGTGACAAGAGGTACACATTGTCAAACCACATCAAATGAAATCATCTCGGCTCACGGTATCCCATTATACTGTCGAGGTAATTCAGTGCTAATCATTAAGAGTTGTACTCTGAGCGCTGAGCGAATGACATGATGTCCCAAGGAATCTCGTAACTCATGTCATCTTTCGTACCAATCCGCTTACCTAAGCAGGTACCGGTAAACCGTTTCTAAACCATGCATCCATACTATATTCTGTCCCCTTTCTCTCCCTCCCTTCCTCCCTGTCCGCCCTATCCACCCATCCATGCGTCCCATCCATCTATTTCTCGGGCAGATTAAACATCTTGCGAGCCCGCTTCCGGATGCCCCCAGAATACCGATAGTTGATGGGGCTCTCGGAGCCGACGAAGATGAAGCCGTCGTAGATGGTGCAGCCGAGTAAGGACCCGACCAGCGTCGCGAGCAGCGGGCCGTACAGCCACCAGAAGGTCCCCCACACCTCCGGGCCGCGGTACCCGACCAGCCAGGCCACCACCCGGGGCCCGAAATCCGACGCCGGGTTGAGAGCCGATCCTATGTTGTACCCGAGCGAAAACTTGAGCGTCGTGACTAGTAAGCCTAAGACCTGAGTGGCTGATTGTCAGAACTGGTCCCCTAGTATACTGAGGACCTATGCACGCGAAGGGCTGAAGAGACGACATGAGACGAAGGAGGGAAGGAAAAAAGATGTCATCGAACACCCGAACTTGAGACGGAACACAGACTCACCAAGGCATGCATGCCCGCACCCGGGGGGTTATTCTGGTCGTCGCCTAGCGCGAACACTGCAATGGCCATGATGGCGCTGCCGACGAGCTGGTCGATGATGGCGCTGCTGAGGGAGACCCATTCCTGGGGACTGGAAAAGAAGGTTTTGGCCGTGTCGGCCATGGTCGGGTCGACGTACCGGATCGTGTCCCTGTAGATACCATAGGCGAGCGCCCCGGCCGCCATGCTTGCTAGAACCTGCACGATCACGAACACGAGGCACTTGCTCCACGGAAACCCCCGAAAGATCGACAGGCTAATCGAGATGGCCGGGTTCATGTGCGCCCCGGACACCCCGCCCCCTAGATAGATACCGAACATCCACGCGAATCCCCATGCCCAGCACGATGTTTCGTACGATCCGTACTTCACCTGCTGATGTGCTGATAGGTTCACCGAGAGCGTCGACGTGAGGCCCAGGAAGACGCCGACCAGCGTCTACAGAACGAAGCCTCGTCAGGTTAGCAGGGTAGGACAATGAACGGTTCAAGAATCTCAGGAGAGCAAAACAGACATACCGCAAGGAACTCGGCCAACGGCTCAGGGTGCTTCGCGCGTACGCGCGCCCACCAGTTACGGAACTCATTGGGATCACGATCGCCCTGCTCAACCTCGTCCTGCTCGCGCTGGCCTAGAGGCTCGCTGTCGATCCCGTAGTTCCGGGGAGGCCCGTCCGCCGTATCCTCCGACCTAGTGCGCGACAGCCCGCCCGACAGGCCCGCCGCGGCACTAGGGTTAGTGGCGGCGGCGCGGTCGTACGAGCCGATTTGTCTGAGTTCGCCGCCGTGTTGGCCTGGCTGGTAGTCGAAGACGGGCAGACCTGCATTGTTGAATTTATCACCGTGCGCGACGCCCGCCGCCGTTTGCCTGGCAACCGCCGTCTCGCTGCCTGCCGCGGCGCCCTGCTCCTTGCTGACGCGCTGGGGTCCCGTATCGGATCCGGATGCGACACCGCCATCCATGTCCGTGCCGACTGCCTCGCCCAGCTCTGCTAGGGCTTGGGGGTCTTTGTTGGAAGCCGCGGCAGCGGCGGCGGCGGCGTTTCTGGCTGCTGCCGCCTTCCTGGTCCATCGGGTCGTGTGCGGGAGGGGCCTACCCAAACTAAAGACAGGCTTCTTCTTCGCTTGACCGTACCAGGGGTTGTGGCGGTGATACTCCTCGTCGACCCATCCCAGGGCTGGATCTCTCTCTGGCGGTGGACGATCGCTGGCTGGCCTCTCGACCTGTCTCCTCGGCCGCGTGCTGGGGTTCCGGCTTCTTTGCGTGATCCGCGTGTCGCTGGGGTTCTGACTCTGCGTGGACCGCGTGTTCGTATCCTGAGTCTGGGACACGCTCCTAGAACTGGCCATCGCTTGCAAGTTAGGTCTGGGCCAGGAGTCTTCGGGGGCTCCATCGGTATTACCGCTGCTTGGTGAGTAGAGAGGATGATCCGTGGGCTGCCCGAGCTCCTGTCTCCTGCCCCTCTCGGGGGACGTCGCCCTCCCCCGTGCCATGAGTAGCCGGGCTACCTACACGACAAACGAATGGAGGGAAGAGAAGTGAAATGAAGGGATTGGTAAAGTAAGTAAAAGTTAGCTTCGCCAGAAAATGAGCGAGTCAGAATCAAAAGATCCCGAAGTGCGGCTTTTTCCTAGCTTATGGGAACAAGCATACAAAGATTCTTGGGAAGAGATGTGGCCTGGTTCCCTGTTTTTGACGTCGACTATATAGGTAGGAATTTCTTGAAACCAGCTCAAGTCCAGTGACGTCTTCTCTTTCCCTCTCGCCTTCCCCCATCGAATGAGACAGGCCGGTCCATCGACCTTCGGTGAGGCAACTGCCAAATGATCCCATTTCCTGTGCTACATGGCTGGCTGCTTTTAAAGCTCCCGTACCTGCGTTTTTGTTTGTCAGCGGGGCATTTCCTCCACCGGCCGATGACTGGACCTACATGTGCTACATGTACCTAGGCAGGGCCGCGGCCATCCGCGAACCAACGGGCCTTTCCCGTATACGTGACCGGTGGCGACAGATCCGTCCCTGGCCTCGATCCAGGTCGAGATCTGGGACTACAGGATCTGGAACCGGGAAGCCCACCTGCATGTCCACCTGCATTGGGTAACTTCGAACGCAGCTGTCCTACGATGGCACGGCCATATGCAGGAATTCGCATGTAATTAAACAAGGCTTGCCAGTTGCCTGTACCACGTAGACGAGGAGGGTTAGCTCCTGATGACCTCATTTGTCCACGTCTAGTGAGCGGGCGTCTTATAGTTCTGAGATCGAATCAATCTTCGCTCGTAACCGTTGCGTTTAGTGGTGCGAAATCACCTGCATGTGCGTATCCGACGCGGTGGACTGGCGGGTAACTACATCAGCTCCACCGCGCATGTTCTATACATAACGCTAGAAGCATTAGGTAGTTTACCTCCATCTGCGATTTGTCTAGACTAATTCGGCCATGATGCTGGGTCTGCTACGGGTAGTAGACGTAATGGGGGTCCGTCTACTCGCTAAGACCCTATTAGTTGACTTGAGTGCCGGGCCGGGTAAGCTTGCTGAACATATTGCCCAAGAAAGACGGATATTATTTCCATCTTACCTAGGTCAAAAGCATCATACATATCATCGAGCTGACTTTGTTTCCACCTACTAGTAGATGCAGCGTGCGCCGTTATACAGATAAATCCCCAACATCCTAGGTGGAAAGGCAGGTAGGAGGGAAGCAATGGTTGAGTTCAGGATACACG
Organism: Xylaria sp. JS573; assembly: GCA_000966885.1. Classification (NCBI taxonomy): domain Eukaryota; kingdom Fungi; phylum Ascomycota; class Sordariomycetes; order Xylariales; family Xylariaceae; genus Xylaria; species Xylaria sp. JS573. The sequence goes on along the minus strand of JWIU01000085.1, from coordinate 232,904 downwards.
CAATCGTATACGTGGAACTCTGACGGGATTTGTGGAAAAGGTCAGCACAGGCTCCAGATATCTATATTAGTTCGAAGGTCGATGAACCGCTGACTTGAGATAGATGGAAAACTCAATGTTCCATCACATTCACGGCTAGACGTCAGCAGACCCCGCGCAGTCGAGATCATAATCTTTTATTCAAAATAGCCTGCTAGGCCGATCTATTTATACAACAAGGTGCTCTTCGACACCCATCCACCCGCCCGCCAGCGTTCCCTTGCGGCGCTCGTCTATCTATCTACTTCAGGTCCTTGAACGCCTCGGCGCTCTTGGCGAAGCTCTCCCACGTGGCGAGGCGGTCGTCGCCGACCAGCCTCCGCGTCTCGTCGAGCGGGGCGCCGCCGAAGTAGCCGAACTCCTCGAGCAGGCGCATGTTCTCGTAGAGCTCGTCGACGACGAAGTCGGGCGAGCCCTGGCTCCGGAGGTAGCCGCGGAAGGCGTCCTCGGGCAGCTGGAAGAAGCGGGCCGTCCTCCCCGCCTCGGGGAACAGCCGCCTGAAGCCGTCGACGATCTCCTGGCCCGTCGCGTACGACCCGGCGCCGAGCACGCGCTGGCCCAGCAGCGCCTCGCGGTGCTGCACGATCGCCTTGACGTACTTGCCCGTGTCGCCCGGGTCGAAGAGCGGGATCGGCGCCGAGGGCGCCACCGGCAGCGCCAGCGTCCACGCGTCGTCCGGCGGTGACGGCTTGAACATCTGCCCCGGCAGGTTCGGCAGGTAGAACCCCGGCATGAAGAAGGTCGCCGGGTTGCCGAGCTCGCGCACGTACTCCTCCACTATGGCCTTGCTGTCGAAGTGGTAGACGTGGGAGAGCTTGCCCTTGGACACTGCGAGGGGAAGGATGAAGTGAGCATTCGGATCTATCACACTGTTGTGGCCATCCGGCTATAGGTAGGCGCAAGACTCACATTTGCTGATGTTCAGGAGAGAACTCCAGATAAAGTGCTGCACCCCGGCTTCCTGTGCTATGCGTCAGCTAACCTGAATTCCACTCGCTGCAAGTTAACGGAGATGGTCTGGGCGTACCTTTACGGCGTCGGCCAGACGCTTGCCCTGCTCGATCTCAAGCTCCATGTTGCACTTCTCCCAGTAGTTGGTGACGCCATAAACGGTGTGTGAGCCCGCCACGGCCTTGAGGACAGAGGCCTTGTCGTTCAAGTCGGCCTATGGAAGAAACAGGTTAGAAAGTCACGTTTCTCTGATGAACGCCTGGTCATCTGGACATACCGAAACGACCTCGACACCCTGACCGGCAAGTCTCTTCGCGGAATCTTTCGAGATATCGCGGGTGATACCCCGCACAGACCATGAACCCTTCAGCTTCGCGTCGTTCAGGAAGGTCGACACGACACCACCGCCTTGGAGTCCCGTGGCACCGAAGACTGTGATAATCTTCCTCGCCGCCATCTTGCTGATATGTGAAACTCAGGTTGGGCCTAAAACCTAACTATGATGTGGACTGTGATGTGTAGGTCAAGTTGGTGTAGTGAAGTCGAGTACGGTCAAGGGGCTGTTTATTGTTGACTTGTATTGATAACGAGAAAGCATTGAAAGAAGACGACACGCAGCAGTCTCTCCTTATATACCTGATTACGTAGCCCAAGTTCAGCCTCAGTGGGTTTGAGATTGACTACATGAAGGTAAGGTAGGGGAAGCACGTGCCCGCCATGCGTTCGGCGCCGAAGCCGACCTCAAAAGGTTGAGCCAGGGGGTCCCCGCACCGTTGGCCGAAAACCACGAACTAGAGTAAGCCACGCATAATCAGGGCCTGGGGTTTGGTAATCGAGTCTGACACGGGCCGGTACTCTTGCATGACTCTCGCATGCGAAGAAAAGCACGTAAGTCGCACAGAACCCGGAATCAGTGTCTGGAGCTTGGTAATCTGGTGTCCAGTTTCCATGGCTGTACGCCATTGCGCGAGAACTAAGCGCGGCTTACATACCTAGTACCTTAGGTAGTTTTGAGTCTAGCAGTCCATTCCAAGGCAACAGCCATGTGATATACAGACAGCGACAGCCGAGAACGCCAGTGTCCAGATCGGGTGTGGATATGTTGGCTGTTGGAAGGGCAGAAGGGGAGAATCCCATCCTTGATTATGGAAGCACAATCGACTGTCGGCCTCCTCGCGCTTCGGTGATATGCATGGGGTCCTCCTTACGAAAGGAGCCTCCATGGGGGGCCCCGCTAGCAGCCGTCCACACAGCCCACATGAGCTTCCAGCTGCTAGCTGCCAACGGTTACCTAGGTACTTACGATCTGTACATACAGTCCGTACCTGGGCAAGATATGCACGCGTTGGTGATTATTCGGCCTCAAACCCATGTCATTCTTAGTTTTCTAAGTTACTGCTTAAACATCCATTTACTTAATTGCTAACTATAGGTATTCTCGTGACCTTCAATTCATTGTCGTTACGTTCAGACTTGAATTAATAATATTGCCTTGATTGGCGAGTAGCCCACATCGTTTCTAGATCTGTTGCCTTGGGCTCGGGACCGAAAATAAGGTTCTTAGCACCCGGTGCCACTTTTTCGCTCCGCAATCCTGTTACATAGTACATACAGTAGCTCGGTTTGTATTGCACAAGCGGCCATATCCGCCGAGGCACGCCTCTACCTACTCTCTACCTAAGGTACCAGTTCAAAATTTATCTCAACTTATTCTTCCAATCGTTTCTGAAATGTCACCCTTCAACTACAGTCTTAATCTTTGCAATGACTCAACTTCTTACTGTCATAAGACTTATGATGTCAATAGCAGTGACCCAAAATGTCAGCCAGTGTCAAGTTGACCCATATATTAGCTAGCTGCAGGACATACCCCTCAGCGGGACACCGAGACTATTGCCCAAGCTTTTTAGATATCAACAATAGAAGAAAACTGTTCATAATGTCTTCAGGACCAAAAGAGTTTATACATAACATCTCACGTTCGCTAGGATTGGGATTAGGTAAGTAATGACCTCGGTATCCTGCCAAGAGGTATGTATGTCCTGCAGCTAGCTGATACATGGGTAGAACGTAAGAACATTTTACAGCTAGCTCTTCATCTACTTTGAATAGGCTAAGTCATGTCTATGAGTTCTTGTGCCAATTCATTAGACTATCCTATAACTAGTCATAACGATCGATACGTGGTTGTCGAGTAGGGCTCTCATCTAGGGCGGCATTCACGAATAATTCCAATCGACTTGTTATATGTCCAAAGTGAAGACCATACTGGTTGGTAGCAACAGTGCCACTCGGAATGATTATCACTTAGACTGGTATATCACGGAGTGAGTCAGTTACACCGTCACGAGTCTGTTTTATATTAGGCTGGCCTGGGTGTGACGTCGTAGCAGAGCCTCATTTTAGGACCGCAACATCCACCCATCCTTACGTCGCTACGTACGTTAAGAGCAGATAGTTGATGAAGTAGGATTCACCATCTTTGAATTTATCAACTCCTATAGCCCAGCCATCGCCTTCGCCACGACCTGGGGAATCATCAACCATTCGTTGCTGAAGTGTATAATTTGCGTACAATAAAAGCGTCCTCGAAACCGATATCTTGGGGAGTTTTACGTTACTGGTGCCAAGATATCCAAATGAAGAACCGCTGCACTTCTTAACCTCCCGTAGAAGAGAAAAAGGAAAATTCAATAAAATTGACACGTTAGCTATCACGCATGTCGTCAGTCCCTTCATAATAAACCCCTTTTTCTTCCTTCATTCCAGCCAAACCAAGTAAATCAAGAAATAAAGCTCATCAAGCTGAACAAGTCAACATCGATCTCGTCATCCATCATCGACGTGACTTGGTCAGCGGTCAGGCTCGTGCCGAAGTCGAAGTTATCGTCCAGCACCTTGATGTCGGCGGTCGCCGTGGACGCCTGGAAGACGACGGCAATCTTCATGGATTTGTCGGTGGGGCGGTCGAAGTAGTGCGGGTCACCTTTCCCATGGGCAAAGTGGAAGGTAGACTTGGCCTTGGTGTCGCCGGATCGAAGGATCTCGACAATGTCGGCTTCACCGCAGCCACCCTCATTGGGGCTCGCATTATCCCCGCACCAGCAGCTGCACTTGCTGTACTGACCAGTCAGGGGAACAGCGGCGTTCAGCAACCAGTAGGCCGGCATGTCCAGGTTCCATCCCGTAGCGCCACTCATTGGCATGGTGAACTCGGCCAGGAAGACCTTGTTAGCACCCTCGAACCCCTCTGTAGATCATCTAGTTAGTTGACAATGCCGAAACAGTTCCTGAATAACACTTACTGTAAGCGACTGCACCAGGACGTACGGTGCCGCAGGAATCGTCGCACTCTTGGTCAGACATGATAAGGACTTCCTTGCCGTCGGGAAGGGGGCCATCCTTGAAGATAGTCGGAGAAGGAGCAGCTTGAGTAGCGTCCTCGTTGGAGTATGCCAAGCTATTACCCCAGGTGCTATAAGGGTATTAGTATACTGCAACAATCTTGACTATACTGGGGTTGCGGCTTACGTGTCCCAAGTTCCAGAAACTGCATCGTCACCCAAGTTGGCGAGGAACACAAGGCCATCGGCAACCTGGTCCTTTGCGTTGTAGTAGGCTACACGTGCATAATCACCCACAGCGACCTCGGGTTGGCTCGTGCTGCTAGTCTTGGTGTCCTGAGCTGAGTCCTTAGATTGGTCCTTGGAGTCGCTGGGGGCATCGCCCTTGCCCGACTTCACAACGCTTGCTGCGGCGTCGGCGGCAGCCTGGACAGTGGATGCAGCGCCAGCGGCGGCTTGGGTCGCTCCCCCAAACCAGTTGTTCTCCCACGTCTTCACTTGGCCGAAGATCGTGGCAGTGACCATTTCCCCGCGCTTTTCCTCCTGGTGCTTCTTGTGCAGGTGCTGGTGGCCGTGGCGCTTGGAGTGGACCTTGGGAACATCGCGCTTGCCCTTCGAGGGGGTGAAAACGGCAAACTGCGACAGGTGGAGAGGGCCACGGAACACAGCTGCCAACTGCAAATTTCATCAGTAAATACGTAGCCACGAAAGCCTAGGCTTATACTCACGCCCTCGTCAAACGGCGCAATAGGGCCCGAATACGCCTTGTCTACGAATTCACACGTTCCATCTTTGCCCATCTTGGACACAGCTCGGTACGTGCCAGCGACATCGAGACCGGTGTATTTGACTTGCTTGACGGGGTTCGGGCAGAAAAAGTTGCCAAATTCGTTGAAAGAATCGGGACAACCTTGAGCGTTGGCAACAGCGGCCGCGGCCACAATGAGCGCGGTCGAGCACTTCATGTTGAGGTAGAGAACGACAGATCACTTGGTCTGTTGGGTTGAATGTCAGGGGATGCCGGTTCTTGTTGTCTGTTTGCTTCGCGACGTGAACTGAACTAGGCTGTCTTGGACGGTCAGATCGCAAGGGATTGGCTGGAATGCACACTTTTTATCAACGAGTCGGACCCAGGAAGGACAATGGTAATAAAATGAACGTGGCACAGGTCAGCAGCCTCAAAACAATGAAGCGGCGTTCCTGACTTGCAGGTTTAATGAGCGGCGTGGTGAATATTCACCGGAACAATGAGTGACGCGCGAAAGTGCTTCCGGGCAGATAACGACGGCGACGATGGACAAAGCGCAAAGACGTAGACTCGATGCTGTATTAAAAGAGAGAAGGGGGGAAGGGACAAGCGTGGGAAGGGGACGGGTGAACGAAATTATAGTAGGACTTGGCGGACAGGGCAGGGACGACCTGGGCAGGGGAGTGGCAGGAGTGGGAGCTGGTAGTTGTACATATCTGTAAGGTGAAGAGCAAGACCCTTCATGTATGGAATGTACGTACTCCGTAGGTACCTAGAGTATCTTGAAAGGATCCGTGATTTGTGATTGGCGTACGCGGTGGAAGTCGCGGCATCTGGTTGGCCAACCTGAGCGATTAGAAGAGCATTTTGCAGGTATTACTACGTGCACACGGCAACAACCAAGGCCAGAGTTCCATCCGAAGTGGCGCACACATTCTGCACAGATGCGTACCTGCGTCGAAACGACCTCAATGAGCGACCTCTACGCCATACTCGTACTGCGGTTGTATGGTACTTAAGACTCAGCAGGAGTCGCGCAGGGTCCTGTGTATCCCCAAACATGCGGGCAATGCTAGGGCCAGGGGGATCTGCGTCTAGTTGTAAGCCAGCAATGCGGCCGGGGTTAAGGCTAGGAACACTGCCTGGGGATTTTCGACCTACGCCCCATAGGGCCCCCCTTCATTCCATATCCGGCTTGACAGAGGGCCTGACAACCTCGGCCGTAGCCCACTCGTCTAATGAGGCCCTATTAGCTTACTGTATTGTCTGGCTCATCTCATCTTATCTGCCAGCTCGACCGACTTTCTTCCACTTTCCTGATATCAAGCTTTCAACGCCGTGTTGTGATCGACTCGATCGGCAATTGAACCGCTACAAAAAGGTAGCAAAATCCTCCGATACTAGGCAAAAGGAATGTGAATCCGGGGCAGATCGATCTTCACGGCAGTTATTGACACTAATACAATCCTTATGATATCTGGCAATCAAGACTTTATCTTTCAACTTGCCCCATATAAGTTGGCCCATACAAAGATTGTGCATATGGGCGTTGTAGGCATTTGCTCTCAATCGCCTTTCCTAATAATCGTGTGCTGTAGGTAGGTATCCAGCGACAAGAGGACAGGTTGAATATTAAAGTCAACTCGGCTACGTTTCAGCAATGCGGGCTGGATCATCTGGCATAGCCCCTAATAAGACATTACATGGAATTCTTGGCAGCCAGGGCACAGTTTTACTGTGTATCAGGACGTATGGGGTCGGTAGGCAATAGCGGCGCGACGGTGCCAGTCATTACCTACCTTTAGCTAGTCGGACGGCCCGATATAATTAACTTACTATTTGAGTGACAGGTGGTTGTCAGACGTTTCTCGCTATCCATAACTGATGTCTCTGCCGCACTCTATTTTGACTTTATCACTTGGTCCGGGGTCAACCCCCGTAAGCAACCTCACCTCAAGCCACCGTTCGACTTCCATGATCCCCTACTTGGCGCGGTGAACAAACAGGAATTGGTGACATGTTAGGATGGCAGGTCCGACAGCGGAAATGCTGAGTTGGCCTTCGATAGTTTCTTCTTCCGTTAATGAATCTTACCTATGCTGCTGCACCGACAACGCCACGTCAACCTGCAGGCAAGTATGCTGTAAGACGATTCCACCTAGTCGTACCGGTAGCTAACAGCCCGTGAGCGGATGGGAACATCTCTGCACCGCCTGTTTATTCGCGCATTCATTCCTATTCCACAATCGGCACAGGACACTGGTATCTCAAGTCAAGACGCCTCCATCTCATCTGTCCAAGGTGTTGTGATGTAGGTGCTACACATGGTTGACCCTGTGAGTTATCGTGCATGACGGACCAACGGATATTTCCTTCACGTTAGCTATCATATCGTCAAGTACGGTTTCTTCATTCCCAAGAGATGTGCTTGAATAGCGAGCCGTATCTGGGAAGGCATGAGTATTCCCGTCCAACCGCCACCATTTGCGCGGACATGAGTCGACGACCGCCCTCCCTTCTCACTGCATCCGTTGCGTTCAATCCTGCTAAAACCCTGCATGCGGAACTGCGGTGAATGCTCCCTGGGGGTTTTGATAGGGTTTGCTGCATCCACTGCCGAGGGACGCGGGCAATTGCATCATTCGTGTGACCGGAGACCATGCTGCTGCAGGTACCCTATCAAACCCAACCCAACCTCGAACCCCTCGACACGCTTAGCTCATCGCCAGCTGCAATCCGATCACGAGTCACAGCAGGATAGATCGGTATTCGATGGGATGGTAATTACTGATGCATCATTAATATCACCAAGTACATATGTAGCGAATTACTACGGCCGGTCCCTATATTGCCCCCGTGCATGTGGTCCTTCGCTGTGATGTCCGGCAGCCTACGCCGTGTAACAGCAGCACCGTTGCCACCGTAATTACACACCTCGAGGATTTTATCGTCGTCGCGCGTTCCACGAACCCTCATATCGAGCCACGTGTCTACTGTACCACATTGTATGCGTGTAGCATGTTCTACGAGAGAGAAAACCCGTGGGGCTGCGCGACCACGGCCTGCGGGGTACGGGTACGAGCCTACCGAATGTCTTGCTAACCATGCGTGTGTATCTGAGATATCCGAGACTCTTCCCGACCTCGGCCACCGTGCGCCGAAGTTCTCTATCGCCTCCTAGAGCGGGTCTTCATCGAAGCCGGGGGATCCCAAAGTACCGAATCATCATTTCCATTTCTCATTACTCATCACTACATGTATAAAGTAGGTAGCCCACGGCATACTCAATATTGGTAGACAGCATACCCTTGCGTAGCCAAAGGAATGTTTCCCATCTAAACCGGCGACTGGAGCTTCTTCCGGGTCCGGCGCTCGCGCTTGACAACCACCTTGATCTTCGCCGCCTCCTTGTATATACCGAACAGGGGATGGAAGACGAACCCACAGCCACCTAGACACACGGTCAGCAGAAGCAACTACAGCCAATATCCTGGTAGCAGCCAGCTTTCTCGACTCACCGGTGATGGGCTTCAACACGATGCTGCCCCAGCCGTGGAGAACCCCCTTGAAGAAGCCCTTGACGCCCTCCTTCCTGGCGCACTTGTAAGGCAGGATAAACCAGTCGGTGAGCCCGTCGTAAAGGCCGAACCACAGACCCTGTATAGATACGCACGCAGCGCTTTTAGTCCGGTTTCCTTCCTTTTATCCGCAGCCAACGTACGTAGGGGAGGAGGGGGTTAAGTCCGTACCTGAACCGCGGCGACACACCCCGACGGGAAGCCCGTGATCTTGGGCCACGGCCTGACGCTCCGGTCCCCGTAGAGCACCGGGATGTACCAGAAGACCTTGGTGCACCCGTGCCCGAACGTCAGGGGCACCCCCAGCGAGCCCGCCATGATCCAGCCTATGCCCCGGAGTATGTCCCACCACGATACCCAGAACGGGTGGCACTCGCTGTACGGAATCCAGCGTCAGCAAAAACTCCTTTTCAGCCTTTCGGGCAAATATTGGGAGCCCTATGCCGTGTTCCGACTCCAGAAATCTCCCACTTTCCTAGATCAGGCACAGGCTCTGGGACAAGTCTATGATGCGCACGTACCCTTCGTCATCGTAATAGTAGTCGCTCTCCTCCTCCCTCATCCGGTGCTGTACACGGGGACCCGTGTTCATGGGCGGCGTCTCCCTATACGCGGGAAGCTCGCTGGCGGGCGACGCCTCGACGGGCGACCGCGGCACGGCCGCCAGCGGCGTACTACCCCGCCCGTCCGGTGGTGGCTGCGGCTGCGGCGGCTGCGGCGACCACGGCGGGCTGGCGGCCATCTCGTCCGCCGTCGCCACGAACTTCATGCCGTAGTCCCGCCGGCCCGTGAGCGACATCTGCGATGTGGTCACCGAGGGCGATCTGTTGGGGGTGCCGTGTTGCTGCGATTGCGCGTTGGCGGCGGCGGCGGCGGCGGCGGCGGCGCCCGTATCGAGGGGGGTCGGCTCGACGTGCATCATCTCGGCTGGAGGCTGCTGGTACTCGCTCATCTGCGTCATGCTTGGCTGCATACGATACGAGTTTCCGCTGATCGTATATAGACGGGCTTGTCTGTTCTGGCTGGCTAGGTGAGCGTTTAGAACACGCACGATATTGACGGCTAGATAGTAGAGGATCGCCTCGACATAGCTGAAGACCGGGATAACAACTTCCTTAAGATAGGTAAGGGGGGACGGACCTATATATGCGGTAGGCCCGTAATGGACTGAAGCGCCCCCCACCCACCGACCGGTCCCCGAACGGAACTTCCCAGATCCTGCGACGTGCTGCGCCGGAGCGGATATCGCCCTGCTTCCCCAAGTCGATAACAGTCACGAAGCCCCCAACGCCGATCGCTCCAGGCAGCTGAATAAACTCCAGGGCAATTGGACGGAGACCGAGGCCGGTCGTGGGAGGCGCAGCCAATGGGTTGCGTCTCGGTACTATCCGCCCGATCACGAAGCGGCGCAGCAAGCCAGAAACGCTCTCGGCAGTCTAACGGCGCCCCGTGATTCGTAAAACTGCACGACTTTCTCGTGTTTGGCGAAGGCGGTCACATCATGCCGTACCTACGTCGGGTCACGATTGATTCTTCGGATTCTTTTGCTATATACCTACCTATCGGCCGCTGTCTCCTCTTCGGGGATAGAAACATCTTAACTTAGGATGACTTCAGCGAAGCTGGTATTTATAGCCTGATATGATTGAGCCCTGATAATTCCTTTCCGGCTACATCCTGCTGTGCTGGCGGGGGCTTGGCATGTCGAGGGTCACCACACCCGCAGGCGGGAACTTCCGTTGTCAGCCCATCTTTCGTTCATGCGGGCCTCTCATGATAGGTACTGTCGTCAATATGTATGATTACGTTATGGTTGTTTCATAGTAATTCATGTTTGTAGATGGTCCCGAATCATAGCCCTAAGGCCCCGCCTCAGTCACCACCACGGATTAGTTAGGATATAACTTTTTGCCACTAATCTGGGCTTCCTCTATGTTATTTTATTTCTTTTAGTAGAGATTTTTAAGCTAATAAAAATAATATATCGTAAATTAGTTTTGTAATTATAATAGTTAACTTTTTATTAATTTAATAATTAAGTTTAAAAAATAATAATATAATTATAATAATAATAGTTAATTTTTATTAAAAAAAAAGTTAAATTTTAACTTAAAAATTAAATATTAATTATATTATTAAATAATTATATTATATTAAAATAAATATTAATAAAATAAATAATATTAAAAAATAATTATATATTATAATTTTTATTATAATAATTAAAAAAAATTTAAAAATAATAAAAATTTTATTAATTATAACTAATTTAATATTAATAATATAATTTTTAAAAACTTATTTAAAATAATTAAAAATATAATATTAATATTTAAATAA
>JWIU01000085.1:175148-220615 GCA_000966885.1 Xylaria sp. JS573 | reverse complement strand
AATAATTTAATATATTTATTAATTTTATTATTTATAAAATATAAATTATTAAATAAATTAATAATATTAAATTATAATTAATAATTATTAATAATTTTTAAAATAAAATAATAAATAACTTTTTTAAATTAAATTTATAATTTTTTTATATTAAAATTTATTATATAAAAAAAGTTTTAAATTAATAATATTGCAAATATTATAAAAAAACAATTTAAAACATTTTAAAATAATAATTAAAATTTTAAAATAATTTGTTTAAAAAAAAGTTATTTAATTATTTAAATAATAATAAAATTATTTAAGTTAATTTAAGCAATAACAAGGTTAAAATAACGTATTATAGCTGCAATAATAGCGACCCTTAAGCTTATAATATATCAAACAAATTACATAATTAACAAAATTAATTATATGGGGCTTTATGTATCTTTACCACCTTGCCGTGGCAGATTCGGTAGTGACTGAGGCGGGGCCTAATTCAAGAATGATCCTTAAACAAGAGATCTTGGAAAAATACCATAGGTACAAGTTCTACGTTGCATAATCACGGTCACACGACTGAGTATCTAGCTGAAACCCCTGAAAGTTACTGTCATTGTATAGGGTTCTGCAACTAGTAACTTTCCCTGTCATGTGACGAAATACATGTTGTCTTTGTGCCGGAAGCTTTGGTGGACGATGAGCTCATTTCTACTATGGTAAGTTTCTACAGTCGTCTCTCATATATTCCGGGTATATATATGAATGTGTCAATGTGTACAGACTAGCTAAATTATAATGCTATTTATATATCTTCCCACTTTAGAGTTGATCCAACGAGAAAACTAGGGCATATTTGACTACATTCCACTAATATTTCTAAACTGGAATTCACCGGGTCACTCAAACTCCATCTGTTTGGCGACTTAGCATAGCTTCTGGTACCAGTGCATAACCCCTTACACGGTTTGAATGTGAATTAAATGTTGTGTAACGATTAGTATCATTTGAGTGGCTTGATCTTTATTGTCCCATCACTGTCCACCCCCCTTATTTGGTTCTGACATACCCCAGCTCTTACGCTGCAGGCCTACACGTATGGACCACATGGCATAGCTTACATTTAAGACCACGAGACTCTTGCTCAGAATTTTTATGTTGATTAATTATGTAGTACATCTATAGTCAGCCTCATGTGCCGTGTTCAAATACGCGTTTGGATGTTCATAAGGGCTGGCCTTTCTCATCAGTCCAGGCGAACATTAGGCGAGCCCGTACATTGATAGATAGAGCTGCAATAGTTTGGATTTTGCAAGTGGAAACAGACCTCGGGTGCATCCGCTCATACTTTTTGCTGGTGTGATCAAGTGCTCATGAAAATGTATAGCTTCAGGGTATCATTTAATAATATCATGTTTTCAACGTAACGCTTTTGTGAACTATAGACGAGTGACGATCAAACACTTTGATGCCGTGCCTCCGAGGCGAGAATATCCGACTGTGCCCCCGGCTCCTGATTGCTTTTCACCGGACTGAGCTCGATAGCCCCGCCACCGTCAAACTCGCCAGTAAACAGCGTGGTAGCCTCGGAGTGGAACTGGCCTACCCTCCGCTGCGGCGGCGGCGGCGGCGCCTTGCTGCGGGGGACGTTGCGCAAGACATCGGGCTTGGAAGACGGCCTCAGGCCGCGGAGCTGGCGCACCAGGGGCTTGAGCATGGGCACGGAGGCGCAGACGAGGCCGAGGCTCGACTCGAGCGTCGTCCAGATGGCGAACGAGAGCGAGTCCCACTGCGCGTACTTGGGGTTGAGGAACTCCCAGGCGACGGCCATGCGCGTCAGCGACGCGCACGCCACGAAGATGCCCAGCGTCAGCACGAAGGCGAGCCCCGCCTTCTGCCCCGCCGGCAGCCGCATCCGCACGATGTGCGGCAGCACGAGCCCGATCATCCACAGGTCCGTGGCCGTGTGCAGCGCCGCCGACGCCGTCAGCACCGGGTAGTAGGCCAGGCAGGAGTCCGCGCCGCCGCCGCCGCCGCCGACGATGTGGATGTCGAACTCGTACGTGCCGGTCACGGGGTTGCAGAGGAAGAAGGTCAGCAGGAAGAAGACGGCGCCGTAGACGGCGACGGCGGCCATGGTGGCGCGCACGAGCGCCTGCTGGTGGGGCAGCTTGAGGATGCGCAGGTAGAAGAACAGGATGCTGATCTTGGTCAGCACCAGCGACACCTGGTAGCAGCTTATGGTCGCGTACGACAGCCGGATGCCGACCGGCCGCAGCCGCAGCGGGATGTTGGAGAACCGGTGGCCCAGCCCGAACCGGGTCTCGGCGCAGACGACGGCGACGACGGCCGCGGCGAACAGCCACGCGAGCAGGATGAAGCCGTCGTCCCAGGAGTGGTTCTTCAGCAGGAGCCTGGAGTAGAGTCGCCCCGCGACTACGATGCTCGCGAAGACCAGTGGGGTGATGACTCCGGCAAGGATATCGGGGACCTCGGAAGGTCCTGTAAGCTGGAATGACGTCGTAAGCAACTGCGATCGCTCTCTATTCTGATATCACGGAGCTCAGGCGTAGTGAGTTGGTGAGACATCAACGCTTACCTCCAGAGGTGTCTGTTTCGCCATAGGTTAGAGGGTGTGGAGGTTTTGGGCGAAAATTGTTGCGATCTTGACTATGAGAGATAAATCGATAGTTATCCTGCTTACATCTGGATAATCGATCAGCTGGGCGCCGATGTTGTGATATGGAACAAAAGTCTAGGCTTCCCTGGCACACCCTTCATGGCGATGTAGCCAATACCTGGTCCATCCTTGACCTGTCGATTTATCGGTGATGCTAGTCCAGCCGAACGCCTCCACGCTATCGTCGCACTGGTTGCGTTAGAAGCGGTGATTGGGGGCTGAAAGAATGCGTGGTTCGACTGGGATCACTCGTATACCCCTGTTCATTGGAACCGTCGCCTCTCGTTGACATGGTACTCTTTCAATTGATGGCATTTCCATGTCCTCATGTTCGAACAGAACACGAGCAATGTATCATTCGACAGGAGTGCTGCTTAGGGTATATGTGGTTGCTTAAGAAGAGGGTAGTTTTGGAATCTGTCACTATATAGGACTAGGGCTGAGTAAGAACTGTGGCAACTACTAGGCACCTATAATATGCATTCGTCAGCCTCATAGGGCATTGAATTAGAGAATCAAAAGGATTCGTGCTATTGGAGAAATGAATGCGGGGGGCTGTATCACCCTGGCTTCCATCCTACCCAGACTCTTATACTCCGTAAACGGTCACTCGATGGTAGCCAAGCGCAAGAACTAAGGGCAACTGCATGGATGATGCACACTTGTAAAAACAGGAGCAACGGGTTAAATTCATGAAATCTCTGCGAGTATGCCCGGCAAGCTGGACGTTTCACCTCCCCCTTTCGTCAACGAATCATGTATGTAAAGAATCAGCCAGTACTGAGCAAGTACCATACAGTTATACAATACCAAAATTAATCTTTAAATCAAGGGCATTGAACAAAAAGATAAACACAGTAACGCAAGTCGGTTCCTGGAGTTGGGTATCTATCAATCTGAATGTCGAGAGGGACAGAATTTGATTAGGTACTTATGCAAAGATTCCCGCAGACTACCCCATGATTATAATTACATATAGCTGCGTAGGTACATAGAGAGAAGATACGATGAAGCATCCTTAAACATCCTGTCTTATGCGACAAGTTTCTGGTTTGTGTTTCAAGGAACAAATACTGGACTGCTAATGAACAAGAGGTGAAGATGCGTAGAATCAAAGTTACGAGCGAGAAATTCAAATAGTTATTACAAAAACTAAAAGTGTTACACAGTTTCCCCCCAGAAGTATGGTGAAAGGGGCTTCAGTGAGTAGAACTAACAGCTTACCTGACCGCGAGTCCAGTTAGAAAAGGGGCTATTTAAGTACCCACACTTCCTAAACTAGATTCTTACTTTGGGTACTCAGTGGCCAACTAGAATATCATGATTCACGTATCTAATGCATCATAATATATCTTGGCAGAGTCTAGAAGGTCTGCTAGAAGACCTCTCGTAAACGTGAAGCAAATAGATCAGGAGCTACGTTGCACATGGACCTTGAATCAAGTGTGAGCTAGAGTATATGCGGCGCCCAATGGAACCCGGCCAAATTATCAGGTTGTAGGAGACACTCTATGTTGTTCAATCTCATGTTGTCTTATTAATAGTCAAGCATGAAGTCTCTCGCTTAATAGGTGGTCAACAACCGGCGACTCCGTCATTCTCTCACTAATACGTTTATATGGACTAACTTACCGATCATTCGGCTTTGGTTAAATCATATGTGCCAATTTCTTTCATAAATCGGCTCTAGTTCACCCAAGACGCTGTTGGTCTCTTGTCTGGCTAGGTTATTATCTCTTGGCTTGCTGGAATAAAGCCCCCCTCGGTGTCACCGCCGAGGTTGAGGATAGCTTGAGGATAGGCTCTGGGACAGGCTCTTCGCCGTCAGGTTACTGAGTAAGAGCCCAGGCCCTTTCAGCTTCCATCGAGTCGTCCGAATCGTTGGCCGGATCCTCCGGGTCGCCAGGCGGCGGATCATCCGACCTCGTCGCCGAAGGCGCGGGCGGATCACCATCTCCCCCAAGCGTGGGAGGTTGGGGAGCGTCACCTTCCGCGTCACGCCAAGCCGCTGGGATGTGCATGGTGAGCCCCCCGCCCGGCGTCCAAGACAGGTGGCGCAGGAAGGGAGGGGGGTGAATCACGAGCTGAAATCCCGTCGGCAACGCGACATTCCAATAATCTTCCCCGGGACCATCACCATTAGCCTCAGCCACCTCGGGCGGTCCCGGAGGACCGGCCTGGCTGGCCGTTTCCAGCGCGCCCCTGACCGCGACGATCTCGCGGCCCTGCTCCTCGATCTCGGCGGCGCCGAAGATCTCGAACATGCGAAAGTCGGACCGCCGGGAGAATACCCGGTCGCGGCACGTGGGGCACGGGGCACGGCCGTCCTCCTCCCCGATCAGCCACGTGTACAGGCAGGTGTACCCGAAGGCGTGCCCGCACCGGAGGACGGTGTAGGGCTCATGCGTTTCCCGGGACCTCCTGTCGAAGCGGCTGTTGACGAGGGCCAGGTTCCTTTGGTGGCATATCGCACATATGATTTCGAATCTGGTAGATTCGGGAGCGATGATGTTGCCGTGTTCGTCGAAGTCCTCGAGAACTTTGTGGAAATTGTTAGTGTCCACGGTAGTTTGTGTAGTTTCTTGTGACATGGTGACTTGATTCTTACCTGTTATGGATGAGATCAGAAGCTTTTGGAAATATTCCCGGGTTACCTTATATAATCAAAGGTTGAGAAGCCCTGTTTCGTCTTCTCCCAGAACGAAACGGTTGTTTTTGGTGGATACAATAACAAAGGACATTGTTCAACTTGAATATATGGTTCCCGAACTACCGACTGTAATCGTACATAGCAGAAGCATAATGTACACCAATCATCACAGGGAACAAGGAGAAAGAATGCGTTGTAAATCGTCCTGGAAGAAACGAATAGGTTGGATTTGGGAAGTGAATGTGAACCTGAGAAGCGAATGTGCAATCGCTCTAGTCATCGTCAGCGCCTGAGGTTAGCAGGCTGGCATGGGTTACCTACCTAGTCCCCCGCACGGTTGCGTAGAGCATCAAGAAAAGCCAAAATGGTAGTTACTCCGTACGGAGGACGTCGCCCAATGGATCTCGATGGTTCCATATCCCCATGAAGCCAGTTTGGAATACGTGATTGGGACTTGACGGTTGGAGCTGTAGAGGTTCGCGTAAGATCGGTACTTACTACCTAACTAGTTAGTGGGGTCGAAAGGGTAAATTACATTGACACTGCAATGATCGGCAGCAGGCCGTCGCGTTTTACTCCTGTTCTTTGTCAATGCGTGAACCTGGAAACCTTTTTCTTTTCTATTTTCTCCTTCGGTAGGTTAAAAAGAGGTTCAATTCTTTCTTATAAAGTAACTTCGGGTTTCCATCCAATATCTTTCAAGAAGTTCAAGGCTAGGATACTTATTCAATGTTGTGTGAATATTAAGTACTTAACTAAATACAGTGGTGTACCTAGTTATGTAGCGTAATATCAGTCCCGTAGAGCTTAGTTAGGTAAGTGGCCAGTGTCTAAATGTGGACATGGCCTTAACCGGATGAAAGATGAAGCAGAAGCCCCTGCGGAGCCAATAGCGAAGAGAGTGTGTTTCCACTATGCGCATGACACATGCACTTAAACCTCCAGTTCGCCCAGTCAGTCAAGAGGCGAAAGAGTGAGGACCTAATCCAATAGCTGAATAGGTGCTTGACTTGCACTTCGACCCCCCAGCTATTGCAACCGCTCACGAACTACCTGTAGGTGATCTGTATTTGCGTACATCCCTTTAAAACACCAGCATGGACACCGCGCAAGGAGATCCGCGTATTTAAGCAGATGAAAGAATCTCCAGGCCCAGATGACGCATATCTCATTCGTATCCCCGTCCGCCTCGTCATCCTATTCCAACCTCCCCTCACGAGCTCTAGATTCCCGATCCGAATCCTTGGCATCCCGTGATATAATTCACATGTAATTAACCATCTATAATGTATTTTTGAGAGTTCACGTTGCTTATTCTCTTCTTTTTCTTTAGCTGCTTTCTTATCTCGCATGCGCATCATCTCAAGCATTTGGCACGACCCAGCACGT
Organism: Xylaria sp. JS573; assembly: GCA_000966885.1. NCBI lineage: Eukaryota > Fungi > Ascomycota > Sordariomycetes > Xylariales > Xylariaceae > Xylaria > Xylaria sp. JS573. Next base: position 213,914 of record JWIU01000085.1, on the reverse strand, counting down.
CGGTGCTGGACCATATAGTGCATCATCTTTGGACGGCGCTGAGGCCGATGCATCAGTGCATGGGACACCACAAGGGGTCGCATGCTCAGGACCATGGCTAGCCACGCTAAGAAACCTCAACATGCCCCAAAGCCCAGAAGAGTTACGGCTTGGGGCGGCGCTCCGTGGGATGAAGAAAAGCTGAAGCATGACTTGGACATGAGCGAAATTCCCTACAGCGCGCGGCTCTCTTCCCTGATATCACACTATATACCGTCTTTGGAAGCTCTGGAGACCATTCTTCCCGATTGCGCATTCGTTGCGCTAGATACCGAGTCTGTGCCCAATTCTTACAAGACGACCGATGTTGGCCTGGCGCTTCTACCAAGACTCTCAAAACTCGGATCCTCACCTCAATCACCCAGTGGAAAACCATCACTCGAGAAATTTGTCGAGGACTACAAGATACAGGCTTCATCGGTCAAGATCAACGGGCGGTATCATGACATAGAAGACAAGTTGGCACGCGCTCAAAACCAATGCTGGAGGAAGGACTATCGGAAGCGAGAGCCTCTTCGGTTCGGATCTGACCAGTTTGTCGACATCGAGGATCTCGAGTCCACATTAAATGATACCATCGAAGGTTTCCGCCAGATCGTGCCAAAACGGAGATTGGTGCTCGTTGGGCTCTCTCTCCAGAGGGATTTTGAACGTATGAGTTTAGAATTCCCGGAGATTATAGGAAAATTCTCTCACTGGGTTGACTTGTCAAGGCTGATAAAATCGGTATCGCCTACCCCAACGAGCGTCGACACGGGTCTTGGGACCTCCCTGATCATGTTCGGATACCGCTACCATGACTCTGGATTCGACTGGAGACACCGCGCGGCCAACGATGCGGTTAGGACCTTAGCCGCGCTGGAAGGGCTTATGCATCCCGATAATGTGAAGAGCCTCGTACTAAGACAGCGCAGATTCGTGGGGACAGAGATAGTCGCTCAGGTCGACCACTTCGAATCCAAAATCTACCGGGCCATAATCACCGCCAAAGGAGCCACCCTACCTCCCCCTATCGACTCGGCGCAGAAGCTTGCCATGGAAACCAAGAAGTTCAATCCACGCGGGGTCGCCGCAGACGTCGGTCACAAGAAGAACGCTGGCAGGGATGTACGCCCTCCCAGCATACATACGGCGCACATGAACCGCGGATGCGTCTATTTCAAAACCAACAGGGAGCTGCAGAACTTCATTAGCGAGTTCAACGACAAGACGATAGCCGGGCGGAAGCTCAAGGTCGAGCAAGGACCGCCGCCGCTCTGGCTCGTCGGGAAGAAGAAGAACGGGAAGAAGAGACGACTGAGGCGGCAGAGACAGAGGGAAAAGCAAGCCGCTGAAGACGAGTGGGGTGATAGCCTAGCCGTGCTCTTTTCTGGTCTAGAAAGCGATGGAGACTCGGAGGAAGTGGGAGCTGGCCAAGAAGATGGAGATCGTGAACTTGACCAGACAACTGAAGATGAAATGGAGAGCGAAGATCTTGTGGAAGTCGAAGCGGGTCGGAGAGATGGAAGTGTGCCTCCAGGTAGCGCTGTTGGAGAGGGCGAGGTTACTTCGGAGCGTGAGGCGGAATCTGCGACTGAAGCTCACTTAGACGACAACCTTCCGGCCCAATCGAAGTCGGAGGGTAGAAAGTCGAAGTCATGGGTCCGACGATTTGTCGGGAGAGTTTTCAAGAGAGGATCTCGCATGCGATTATGAAGACCAGATTCGGCTAGGTGCAGATATAACAGCTGATCTACTTGAGCAGTTCCTCGAACTACGCGCCACTTCAAAATTGAAGTTTCAAGACTTAGAATAGTCTGAACTATGGATAAGATAGGTATAGAGTCATACAAAGTCAAGTATTTACCCATGCTACACGACCGATTCATACCACGTAAGGGTTTGAAGCTTTTTGGCTTCCTACATAGTCTTCTTAGCTGGGGTCCACAGCTCTGTGGGCGACCATGTTGAAGCCAAGATGGGCTGCCTATGGCGCAGAAATATAATAGAATTTGAAGATTTATCTATACGACAACTATAAAATAACTACATGTATAGGTACTGTGAGACATTGTTAAGACTTATGCAAGCTTACGAGTGCTTACTTACATAGGCGTCTTCGTAAGCACCTTCATTTCGTGCCTTACCTGGGCGTGATTTTTCATAATTATATCATTCTACTCCTGAAATTATATGAATGCATGATGACCCATAGGATCGAAACTTCACCAGGCGTGAAACAACTTGAATACACTCATAGGGCTTGGGCTGTCACGTCGTGTAAAGTATGAAGCACGGGCCAATTCCCAGAAACCACCCCCACCGCGGTCCGCCGGAACCGGGCGAAACGGATCTAGTCCAGCCCATCCATCCAGCTTGCATGATCTTATCAATCACCACGCCACCATCTCCGTCTCCAACTGCATCTCCAACTCACCTCACCTTACCCCAGCAATTCATTCGAAAGCATAGCAGCGCGGCGGTCATGTCCGATGAGAACGCGCCCCTCGTAGCCAGCTCCAACTCCTCCGGCACCCTCGTCAACAACAGCAGCAGCAACAGCCGCAGCCGCAGCCGCCGCTGGCAGGGGAACGGCAACATGTTCTGGACGCTCGGGTGCATCTACGGCGCGACGGCCGTCTGCTTCGGCGCCTTCGGCGCCCACGGGCTCAAGAAGATGATCTCGGACCCGGCGCGCATCGCCAACTTCGCCACCGCGGCGCACTACCAGGTAAATATGCCTTTTTCTAGTTACGTCTAAGCCTACCGGTTTAAGTATATAGACTGGTATCTAGGCCGTGCCTAGGCCACGCGCCCGGGTACTCTTCCACGTCTAGCCTACCGGTAGCTTAGCATACATATCATACCCCTCCATCTCTGCTTCTCCCTCAGACTAACCCCCCTTCTCTCTCCCCCCACGAACAGCTGATCCACTCGGCGACGCTCCTCCTGGCCTCGCAGGCGGCGCCGGGGAACCGGGTGGCCGGCGGCCTGCTGACGGCGGGCATGACGCTGTTCAGCGGCAGCATCTACCTGCTGGTGCTGGACCCGGCGCGCTTCCGCTTCCTCGGCCCCGTCACCCCGCTCGGCGGCCTCTGCCTCATCGGCGGGTGGGCCGCGCTCGCGTTCAGGTAAAGAAAGATTGGTCACGTATGAAAGCATAAGCCACTGCAGTATCTGCTTGTCCGTTTTTGGTTTCAAGTACCTATCTCCTTCCTAGATTTAGGTGGTGCTGGTGCCGGTGCCGGTGCTGGGAAGCGTTGTGAGGGATAGACGCGGATGGGTAGATGGGCAGATGGATGGGGTGGGTGGGAGTCGTGGTTCTTCAAACGCTACTACCATCTGCATACATTGTGTACTTAAGTTAGGGACGCGCGCGTGTATATATATACATATCGCTTCGCCGTATCATACATGGGTGACTGGCTGGCTAGTTCTTCTCCACTCCGTTTGCCTGTTCTGTTGGGATAAAGAGGGGACGGTATATATACGATAGAGGCTTGACCATCAATATGGTGCATATATATGTCGCAGTATCATAACGCCCCTCGGTATCCAAAGTTCTAGAGTTGCCTCCTTGAGAAAGCGAGTTGTCGCATCCGTATAGTACCTCTACTACTACATCAGGTACATCAGGAGACCAGCTTGTTGTCAGAAATCCACTGCGATTATATGTCAATGAACAAAGGCTTTTGGCAAAGACTAGGCACCTCCGGCCCCGATATACAACCTCGCAGAGTACGATTTCTAGCTGCATCAATGGCCATCACTCCACGCACCAACTGCATACCTCAATGCCTAATGATGTGAATGATAGATAATATCCGCTGGAACACATGCAGCCACAATATCGAAACACAGTACTACGAGAATCACATAATCCCATCATTCACCAGGGCAGGGGAAGCGCGTGCTGGGTATGCGTAATCATTGTCTTCGTAATTCCCATATTGCTGACTCTACCAAGTACCACTAGTAGTAAGTCTATGGACGTTCATTGAGATACGCTGCGGCAAGTAGTCTTTTGGTCCCTTCATTACGAAACGCTCCGAAGTTCAGGCTCATCATTTCCCATTCCTCTCTTGAGTGCCAACATGGCCACATCCCGACCTTGCGAACCAGTACGTCCCCACTCCACCTCTTGCTGCCGATGGCATGGCCTGGATTCCCCCTCGTTGCTCAATCAGACGGTATCCACGCGAACGCTGCCTCCCATACACAAGTACGTGGGGTAGACGGAGGTTAGGCTTTAATCCGTGGGCGGGGGCAGCAGGTGACGATGGCGGATCGTCCAAATAAGCATCGCGCGCTTGCGACGCGCCCACCGATCTCGTATGGCCTACGCTTCGTGATCGCGCGGTGCGTCGAGCGCCTGGAACCCGGCCAGGACCTCCTTGTCTACGTTGGCGGCCCAGTTGTCCCGGAACGCCTGCTCCCCGCCAACTCTCCGCACGACGTCGCTGAGCCTCTCCTTCACGAAGCTCAGGGACTGCACCTGCCTCACCGGGTCGCTCGTGAAAAGGGCGCGTTCCCTCACGTCCTGGGGCGTGTCCCATTCGGTGTCCTGTAGCTGCTCGTTCAAGACCAGCAGGTCATTTCCGGGATTGTCCTTATCATCCAGGATCTGCACCATGACACCGGTCCACATCGAGAAGTAGTCTTGAAGCTTCATCAAGGCTAAGCTCTGCATCGGCGGTGGGAGCTCAAGCAGGCGTGTGAGAGCGAGAAGACTCAACTTACTTCGATTGAAATCTGCTACACTGTCTAGCGAAGAGAACCATTCGGCGCTCAGCCAGCTCCAGATTTGGTCCAGTGGTCCGAGTGAGGTAATCATCTCGACGAATATTTCTGGATCCATCACGGCAATACGAGAAAGAATTGCGAAGTAGTCTGTCAGGGTAAGGTTGTTTACGCGGCTAGTCCTCTTCTTCGGACCAGATGTTTGGTGGGATTCGTAAGCATCGTGAATATCCCCCAACATCTTGGTTAAGAAGCCTGCCTCTGCCATATCTCGGACCATCACGCGTAACCCAGGCGTTCCGCCAAGCTCGTGAGATAGGCGGATAAATGCATCAGTATACTTAGTTGCAACGCCAAGCTGCTCACGGCTTGTACAGTTAAATGTGCTTGAGAATGCACTGAGAACTGGCTGCCTGAACCGGTCTTCAAGTAATACCTCAGGCGCGAGCATGATGTAGGCGCCTAGGATTCTTGAATAGGTGAAAGCATGTTCATCCTGGGCAGGGAGGGCTTTCACCGCAATCTCCGCAAGGTTAAGAAGCTGCGGTGATAGTGGAGGCGCACTATGCTGCAGCACGTTGTGCCACAAGTCTAATGCCTCGTCGATGAGATATAAATACATATCCGTACCTTGCTGCGTGGCTTCGGCGATTAGGGGTAGTATCATAGGTTGATATTTTTGAGACTCTAACTTCATGGATACCACGAGTGTTTGCATGATAGTCAGAACTGACTGCTTCATCATGAAGTTCAGCTCACCCGCAGAGTCCCAGATACCTGGTAGCACGTTCATCACGTAGTCGCCGAACGAGGACACTTGTGTGTCCATGCGCTCTATAAGGTATCTTGTCGTCTCGAGAATCGCCAGCTTGGTCTCGTCGATGTCCAATTCTGGCAACAGATTAATGAGGCGGGAGAGTATATCGGAGGCATATGGGATAAAATCCTCTCCACTGAAAAACAAATCATCTAAAACAATCTTGAACTGTCTCGCAGCCGAGATACGAACAACAATGTCATTGTGTGGATCATCGGGGTTCAGGAGGTGTCGGAACAGCTCATAAACCATTGGTCGGGTCTCTGAGGAAATTTTCACCGGCAGCCACTGTCCCAGAAGAATGGCAATCCTTCGCCTCAGGATCTGGCTAAACGGCCCCGTCCGCTGTGCGTCGGCGGATATTACCGTCTTCAATGCAGCCTCGAAGTCGAATTGATCCTCAACTAAGGAGGCGGACAGGCCCATAGCAGTGTACACGGCCTCCCTTTTCACGATGTCCGCGTTTGCGTCTTCGAGAGTGGTAAAGGAACCTAGTAGAGGCTGCAATAGGAGTCCCTGGAAGTGTAAAAGAATATCTAGGAACAGTTTTTCGGCACAGGGTCGAACTTCCCACTCGTAGGAGCTGCCTTGGCTCTCTTGCTCGTGCTCCCATTCTTGCGGTTCTTCATCCCACGCATCCAAGTCTGACTTGCGGAAGATGAAAAGGCGACCGATGATGACGTGGGCCATATGTATAACGAGCTCGTTCGTGAACAGGTTGGTATTGATGAAGTCAATTGCTTGTCGCTGTTCTTCTATATATTCTTTGGACCGATACTTAATCGTCTGTTTTGGGTGGTGTACCATCCTCACACACGCTCTCATCAGAAGCAATCCTTTCAACGCGAGTCTCTCCACGAGAGGCCCGTTAGTTTTGGGCTTGCTCGAAGCTGCTGAGGCGCTCCCTTGCCTTATTCCTTCCGATTTATCGAACACCTCGGCGAAGTTTGCAACTAGACTCCAGTACGCACGGGCGAGGTCCAGAGAGTTCGGCAGAGAAGCAAAGCTCGCGGCGTGCATCTCAGCCATCTCGAGGTGAAGTTTAGTAAATTGGATGAGATGCTTCCCCACGATCTCAAGATAAGGTGCCATGGCAGGGGTATCTTGCTGGACAAAATGGAGAAATTGCCCAAACTGGGTTTGTGAGAAGCTCCAAACTTGCTGGACAGTCTTGTCTTTATGGGGAATTTCGTAGCCGAATAGCAGGAGCCGACGAAGGATCTTGAAGGTAGTAAGGCTGTTATCCAGGAGTAATCTGACCTCATCATTTTCCCCTTGGCCACTGGCCAGGGAAGATATCCAGCCGCTTGTCTTCGCATCGTAGATTTCGCCGAGTATGTACACGATCTCAGGTGTAACCGATTGTAGCGCAGTTTGCGATTTACGCAGACGCGCCGTGCCCAGTTCTTTGACCACTTGTAGAAGCACAGCTAATACGCCGGAAAGCTCGACCTGGTCGCCGTCCTTTGTTGTTCTGAGCAGGTGGATAAGCTTGGTCAAGGGGTCCGACCACTGCTGGGGAAAGTCGATACGGATCACCTTCGCAATGACGAGGGAATTATGTAAGGCAAGCCTCCTGTCTCTTTCGCCTATGGTTCCTTGGAATAGTTTGGATCGTATTTCCTCCTTCTGGGCAGGCTGGATGGCATTTTTGAGGGTATGGTGTCGCCAGTATCGATCGATGCCGTTTTTCAGCTGAATGATGGCGAGAAGCCTGATCTCCGGAGGTAATTGCTTATCGAGGTAAACACACTAATAGAGGGGGGAAGCATTAGCTGGGGCTATTCATCAACGGCCATGAGGGCTGTGGCGTACCTGCAATGCTGGGTAATATTGGCGATCGGACTCCCACGAGGAGAGCTGCTGGCCAGCCGCCTGGCGCTGGCTGTGGTCATGGGAGCTCGCCGACTGCAGAATACGACATAATTCTTGAAGGCTAAGAGGCGTGGCCGCACCGGGGACCTCTACGGAGAAATTCATCTTATCGACGCGTGACGCTTGCCGTGATCGAGCGACATGCGACGCGGTGTGTTCGGAATTATGATATTGATGATCGCCGTTTGCTTAGAGTAAGGTGGGGTGGGCGGCACGGCAGCTTGAGGTGCAGGTGGTGTGGAGGTGGGAGGTGGGAGGTTGGTGGGGCAGCTCAGGTTGGGTTTTATAGCACAACTTGACGAAGGCAGGTACACAGCTGGAGGTCGTCAGGCATCTGGCTGAATACACAGGTACAGGCACACCAGTTGAGAGATGCGAAATCCATGGATATCACATGCAGTGACCTTGACTCTATACCCAAATGTACATTAGTTAGTCGTATGTATACCTGAGAGCTAGATATCACAAAGCAATGCACCTATGCCCATAACAGGTACCTACACTTCCCTACCAAAATAGTCCGTGCGCGACCAATTTTAAACCCACACTCACCATCACAACAACCTCACTTTTTTTATATTAAATTATTATAACGCAATATTATAGCTGAATTATGTAAATTTGGGCGCATTATAAGTGAAAATCGTTAAAAATATTAAAATTTTATTTTTTAAATTTAAATTTAATTAAATATATTTAATAAATTTTTAAAAAAAATATAAATTAAAGCTTAAATTTTAATATTTAAAAAAAATAAAACTAATAATACATACATTAAAAAGTTAATTAAAACAACATAATTAACATTAAATCCCAATTTTATATAAAAGCTTATATTTTAATACTTTACTAACTTACTGCCGTATGTTATACACGCAGTTAATATAGTAAATATTAAAGCCTAAGCTTCAATTATTATCATAATAATTTTTATTTTTTAATTAACCTAAAATTCGATTTATAATGAATTGTTGAAGTTGGGGGGTCAAAGGGAGGGTTGGTGGGTGTGTGGGGCATGCACGGATTAATATGGTAGCTTATTGTACCTATTTCAGTGAATGTCGCTAGCAGTAGGCTTGAGGGTCACAGCAAGAAACACATGCAGGTCTCACAACGGGATGGAACACCCTCGTGTTTCCAGCAGCTACCTAATCAACAGTCGGTTCTGCACCTCGCTCATGGGACGATTAAGGATCATTGATAAGTCATATAAAAAGTTACCTATTTGGGCAACCGCAGTAATCGGCGATATCAAGCTTCAAGAAGTTCCCTTTGTTCGATATATAAACCCCCCTGCTCTCTCGCAAACAGCCAACGCGTGGATGGGTATACGTACAAACATCGTGCTACATAAATAAGTGTAAAGTTATATATCATGAACGTTAAGTATTGCTACATGTATGGACAGACAATCCAACCCGTTTTGCACGCTACCCCCGTGTAGGTGTGGTATTCGCCCCATATGCCCCCATGCTTCTAGTGTTTCCCTCAAACTCTGTAAGGTATCTGTCATTTCGGGGGTATACAAAGGGAAATGAAGAAAAAATCAACTGAGCCCGGTCTCAGTATCCATCATATGTGTAAACGTTTCCTTCATTGCTTTTTCTTTGCCTGCCATCCTTCCTGGATCCCCTGTAGATGCAGTTGAAAAATGTAGCCGCTCGTGGACTCCGTCGTATGTAATCTGCCATGTCCATGCAATGTCTAGTAGGAAATATTCAGGTTAGACCAGTTCTCGTTCATAGCCCATCCTTCGATCTGGTTGAGGCCTTGATATGGATCGAAAGTGAAGTCCGTGGCGAGGACCGAAGGGTCGTTCTGCAATGCGCTTGTGACCGCCATCCACGCCTCGCTTTCTGAGATGGCCGGTTGCCAGCCCGCGCTTGTTCGTGATGTCAGGTGTTCTTTCGAGACTAGTTTGATCTCCTCCGCGATCTTGCGCGAGAGGGGCCACATCTCCCCATGGACCGTGAGGATCTGCACGAGCCTGTTGATTCTCTCTCGGATGACTTGGGAGTCCAGCCCGAGGAACACGCACGCATCTAGGTAGGCTAGAGCTACTCGGATGATGAGCGGTCCCATCGCTGGACGGAGATTCCTTGTGGGGAACGGATACCGGAACAGGTCGCAGAAGCCGTTGGCCGCCTGTATTTCGATCGGGTGCGAATTCCAGCCAAACCCCTTAACCATTTGCGCTTTACGATCCGGGCCCTTCGCGGGCCCAAAAAGAAAGTATTCGCGAAGATTAAGGCCACTCCGCAATTTTGACTGCCTGAGTCGAAGGCGGTTGCTGCGAGGCCCGTTAGTCATCTCCGCCGTGATACACAGAAAGCTCTCCTAAAACATACACATGCGCTAACGCGACAGCGTGGAAGAGCACCACGTCGACTACCCCCTCCGGATCTACCAAATCCATTTTCCACCTAGGAACCCTCCGTAGCCAGTCACATATTCGCGAGTCGGCCCGTTCAAATATCTCTGCCTTCTTGTTGTCGGGGGCGTCGTTATATGGTAAGACCAGTTCTGTCTGGATCTTGCAAATCTCAATGAGATATGCCATAGAGGAAAAGTCGGCGTGGCCAAGGTTCGCCTGTGTCTCGTATTGTGAATAAGAGATCGGCTGGGGAATAATCTAGAAGGCAGGTCAGTTACTGTGTCTGACGAGACAAGGGGGCGTGTAGAGCGGAACTGTAGTTCCGGGCTACTCCCACACCATGAGATGGGTGCAGCTTACGCCTGAATCGTATTCCCACTCCTCGCAGGGCAGGTCCACATCGTACTCGACATCGCCAATCGTGAGCGTGGATTCTATGCCGTTCATGGACCGCATAGAGTTCTGGAAAGCCAAGCACCACCATGTCCTTCGATAACTCTCGGCCAGCACGGGGTCCGACGTGCTGTCGGCGAACGTCTTCCGATTCATTCCGAGCTCCACGGCCATTCGGATCGCCCTGTTGGCCCAAGCGGCATGGTAGTCGAATTTCATCTCGCCGAACGCCGCAATGCTCAGCATAAGGAGGCCTTGGATAGACTGCACGGTGAAGGGCAGCGAGGCGCACGCCGCAGAGAAGGCCGCCTCCCTCAACTCGTCCGAGGATACCTGACTCGAGTACAGCGATCCGCAGAATTTGATCACGGAGCGCAGGAAGTGATACGAGTCCGGATCCGACTCGATGTGGTTCATGAAAAACCTTTTGGGCGGGAGACAAGGGTGGCTGGGGTGGAAGTAGTTGTAGAACTGGCTCATCAGTAAGTCATCCTCGGTGGTCGGCGTGTAGAACACTCGCGGCTTGGAATCCAGAGTCCAGCCGCCTGGTAAGTCGTTGGACTGGACCGAGCCGGCCGCCGATGAGGTCTTGGATGCGGAGAGAACGGGTCCGGACAGGGCGGCCGGCGGCTTATCTGATATCAGACTTCGTTTTTTCGGGTCGCGGATGCCCCGCCTCGACTTTGCGTAGAAGCAAGGCTTGTCCTCCTGTTGGCAGCGATTGCAGGCCGGCAATGTCGCGTCGCACTTGACATGTTTGCTGCGGCACTGAACACACGCGAGGGATACCCGGATGTTCGCCTTGGACCGGTTCGCGACCTTCGACTCCGAACCATCGGGCGATGAGACGCTCGAAGCCTGGCGGCTGACGTTTCCTGCCTCGTTCTCTGTGTCTTGACCCTTGGGATTAGGATTGTCGTGTCGCGGGCTCATCCTTGTCGATGATCTGGTACAGCACGTTTCGCAACCGGCGGACTCCTGTTCTGCTATCAACTACGCCTCGAGCTTTCTGCCGTCTCGGTCGTAGAGATGGGGTTGCAGGGCTGAGACAAGGTTTCTCATATAGGTATGAGAGCTGAGAATAGGCTTCCCTTTTAGTTCTGACAGGACTCTAGCAGAGCAGGGGTCCTTTTTGGATGTGCTCATGGGTCCGGATGCTACCAAAGCCCGGGGTCTCGCAGTTGCTGAGGGATGCACCAGATCACGCCCGACGGGCTTCATGGGATTCTATGTAATGTATCAGTGGTGGATATCTCTTGGCCGTCAGCCCTGCAGCGGGGCAAAGCAATTGTTAGAGAATAATGTGACATGGCCGCTGTGGCCCGGGAGCTTTATACTGCATCTAATACGTACCTACAACCTACTGCCGTCCCAATGCCAATAGTGCCCGCCTGCGGCAGTGTCGAGTTAGGGCAGGGGAGAGAGAACCTTGAAAGATGGCTAATGCAACAGGGGCCGCTAGTTCGGGGGTGCCTCTCATGCGGTTGTAGCGTAGCAGCGCTGCAGCGTTGGGAGCTTTCTGCAGCGCGTCCAGTCAGGCCGCTCTGTGAGCTAGCTGATTCAGGGGGCGGTCTGCGGATGGGTCGACAGAAAACGTGAAAAACGCACAGCGACACACTTCAGCATTCAAGCAGCATGCTACCTAAGACACGGCCGCGGAGAGTCAATATCTATAACGGGAGCGCAGACCAGACGCTTGTCATGCGAGCATTTGGTGGCGTCCCGCCGGATCCCTCTCGTTGGGAATATGATCACGCTTAAGACTGGCTACCTAGGGTACCTAGCAGACTGCAATGCATCTTAGATTACCTACTACGAGGGTGTCTCTCTCCGAGGGCTAAAAAAATCCAAAGGGCGGTGGTGTGGTGACATCATGTCGGGGCGGAGTGAGTGAGATGGTGAGAGGAGATAATCAAAGCGTCTTTATCACAATCTATTTGCCTCAGAACCGATCGTTTGATCGTAGATGGGTATGGAGGCGTAGAAGCTTATTTCTCTCGCATCTCCACTTGGGGGGCATTGATCAAGAGATGTGATTCCTATGCGGATGGACTGCTTGGAGCACATTACATGGAGCACATTACATACGAGCTTCGCCTCGTTAATTTCATTTTAGGAGGCTTAGGCGCCTCTGGCTGCGAAGCTGTTCATGGGCCGTCTGGCCGCCTACCCTACCTATTATTCACTATGACCTCTTCTCATTCAAGCAATTACGATGCTAATCGGTCCTGATCGGTCCTGATCGGTCCTGATCGGTCTTACGGCCAGCTCCTACACCGTAGGTAGAGGCCCGGCTTAGTCAGTTCAAAATGCGCATCGAAAGACCTAAGCAGCCAAGATCTCAGGCAGTGCGACTGACAGCCTGCCAGCGTATTACTGACACGTGCTTGAAGCCACCCGTAGTTTTCATATCGCGAGCGGTCAAGCCACATTATACCACGGTTACATCAGGACATCAACAGGGAATAGATGCCGAACCCCAGCAGGTAGGGACCTACAGTAGGTAGTAATATGGAACTGAAGAAAGCGAAGACACAGGATCATTGAAAGCTAAGCCACGCGCCGAAAGGATGTACTCCGTAAAACGCACACTAGCCATGTGGATAGGTACGGGGAACGGACGTGACGGGATCCGCATGGTTCTACCGAACGGCTTCTTTGGGCTATATTTGATCCTATTTCTGCTAGGTCCATAGAGCACATGTTCGGAATATATTGACACAAGCATCCATATGTTTAGCCAAGTTCATGCTTACCTCAGGATGTCTAGGTATCAGCCCTGGTATCTGTGTCTTGTCAAGATTCCCATGGATGGCATCCCTGCCCGTCTCTGAGCTGGTGTTATGTAGGTACATAATCTGAAGGTGATCGGCAGAACCGAGGCTAGCAGATGCCAAGACCCGGGTTTAACCCAATTCACACACGTGCAGTTCCAACCTCGGCGTGCCCCGAAGAAGGTTTAGACGATAGGTGCCAATTTCCAACGTCACCGAGCGCCGTTTCCCCAGATCGTTCCACTTCCGCCTTCTAAGCCTCATTAAACGTTACACGTCTCTTTCCGTCCTGACACGACAGAGCCCGCTACCTAAACAGGCGATGACGTGAACGACACCGGAGAAACAATCGCCAGCAGCACCATCACATCACACACACACCCAGCCCAACCGTCGTCTTGCTTGCCATGTGGTTGCTCAGATGAGCTCTCCGAACTTTGCCCAAGCCCAGCAGCGCCTGGCTGCGCGTCGAAGGGCCCGCGAACAACAAGCCCAAGCGCGACTCACCGCCGACCGCGAAGCATCGCGCGCCTGGTCCCAAGTAACGCGACTACCATACCCCTTCAATCGACTCGGAGCCTCCTCGCTGTCGGCCTGGGAACTGATCTCGTCGCGTGAAGGTACGCGGCCTGCCTTTCGGGTCGGCCAGGTCGACGCCGAGCTGTTAGACGAGGACCTCATCGGTCAGCTGCGCGATCAAGTCGGCGAGGCATTGAAGTACCTCGGGTCCAACATCAAAGACGACTGGTCCGCGGAGATCCTGCTTGCCCTTCGAACCGTCCTGTTCAAACTTACCGTCTGGGATCACGATGCCACGTACGGTGCTGCCCTGCAGAACCTGAAATACACCGATGCAAGACGCGACGGACCCGTCCTGACCCCTCCGAGCAAATGGCAAAAGACGCTCTACGGTCTTGTCACCGTAGGAGGCAAGTACGGATGGGCGAAGTGGGAGAACTGGTTATTGGACCACGATAACGGATACGACCAGCCCTCGCCGATGGTACAGCGGTTGTCGGGACTCACGTCACGAATAACGAACGCCCATTCAGTAGCTGCATTTGTTTCGTTCCTTGTCTTCCTGTTACACGGACGATACCGTACAATACTGGACAGGGTATTAAAGATGCGCCTTACGCCGCCGACAAGTCAAGTCACACGAGAGGTTTCGTTTGAGTACCTCAACCGGCAGCTCGTGTGGCATGCATTCACCGAATTTCTACTATTCGTTTTGCCCCTGGTAGGGATCAACCGATGGCGTAGGTGGCTCAGTCGGACCTGGCGGAAAACGAAAGAGATCATCAACGTTGATAAAGGGGGCGGCGAGAGCGGCAAGCAAGGTGAATATGCGTTCCTACCTGAGCGTACATGCGCCATATGTTATCAAGACCAGAATTCGGCAGTTTCCGAGAACGAAGTCCTGGCTGCGGCTGCATCGAGTGGGGTCGTAGGGTCGGCGCAGACGGATATTACCAACCCATACGAAACGATCCCATGCGGATGCATATATTGCTTCGTCTGCATTGCTACTAGGCTAGAACGTGAGGAGGGCGAGGGTATGACCTGTCTACGATGTGGCGAACTGGTGAAGCAATGCAAGCCATGGAATGGAGACGTCCTGGAGGAACCAACCAAATCATCAGCTCCTACTACAAAACATGTTGGTTTTCTCGATGAGCGAGAGGTCGATGGCAATACACTGCGAGATAATGAGGGGGATCGTCAATTCAAGGAGACAACCGAAAACGAGCAAGTCGAAACTACCTCCTCCGAGAGCACCGAAAAGACCGATTCCGAGGTGTACGAGGAAGAGGAAGCCGGTGTAGAAGACGATTTCGAGGACTGATCGACGCGACTATTGAATGACAACCACCATGGAACAGAGGTTTGCCTGAAAGAATCCCTATCAGATGGTCGTATACATTGATATCATATCGCCGTCTATGCACCCTTGACCTGGTATGGTAAAAGGTCGCGATCATGATAGCCTACCTAAGTCTGTTTTGCAGTCTGCAAGTCATGCTTCACGGGACGACCTGCATAGCCAATAACTGTAACAGCAGCAAGGGGATTTCGACCTTTCTGATATATTGACGCATTATGTTGAGGCTCGACCAAACGCTTCTTACGTGTCAAACCCCACAACCGAAATAAGGCAGAGAAGAATCATCCCGCATGCCATATTCTCGCCGTATTCAGGTTCGTTCCTTATTCGGTGGCTAGTCATCGTCTTATGGCCAAGTTTGGGACATGATAGCCTATTATTGCCCAATTCAGCTCCAAGGTGCGGCCTAAAGCCTCCGCGCGGGGTCGCGGCCCAGCTACGGGAGGACAGGACGTCCGATTTAGCTCACATGAAGCCAAGATCAAGGTTCACACGGGAAGCATCGCGGCTGCTACTTGACATTCTAGGTTCGTAGGGCTGGGACGTTGAACTTGTCGGATCCGCTTCTGAACGGCCGCCAAACCCTGAATCTCGGTACTCCATCCCACCACTTACAACATTATCTATCAGGCCTACCGATCTGGATATGAACGACACTCCTGTAACTTTAATTCCTATCACGTTTAACCAAGACGCTATGACATAATGAATAATATAATGGCAGGCTAGAGTCATCCGCTGGTTGAACGCTTGGTGTATCCCGTAAATCGATTAATATCAGTTAATGTGAAGTAGAACGAAGACCCCGGACTCGGGATTACAGTTCAAACCACCAATCACCGCCCGCATGGTCTCCCACGCTTCCCTTCACTTGGGTACTTACGCATCGAAGGTTCTTTTCTGACATCCCATCTACATAACCTGATGACTTCACAACGGATCATTCCTTCATCCACCCACGTGGCGCGCCACTTTAACATGATGTCTGACTTCGCCTCTCGCCAGAACGACCCCAGAGTGATATTGGAACTTATGCGACACCTATGCAACGTGGTCACGCCCCCCCCCCCCCCCCCCCCCCCCCNAGAGCGTGGATCTCGTGGCTTGCGATACTCGTAATAGATGGCGAGCGTAATCAACGCCCCCAGACGCCCCGATCCGCCGGAGCAGACAGACGCTGCGAGCCAGGAACTCGTACATACGGAAAAGCATGATGTAATCTTAGACATCTGAGACCTGCGTTCACACATGAGATGTATGTAGGGTCGTGTTCGTCTACACACTGGGCGCGAAGGGGCTAGAACACGACTAGGTAGGTTACACAACATGACGCATGCGACGTGCATATCGAGATTCACCGCCTATCCACTGCGATGTGCTTATATACTTAAGTAAGCCAGCAAGTAAGGCGGACAGCCTCGAGCAAGTAAGTCCGCCAGTGTGTCAGTCAGTAAGTCAGTGTTGCGGGTCGCTGGATCTGGATGAGGTGAGGTTCATTCCACCGCGATCCATCTCATTCATCCAGCTGCTTTGCATCTTGCATGAGATATCCTCCGAACGATCGCGGTGTTAGATCTCGGAAGTTCGCATAGTTCGCCGAGCCCTTCTCCGGGCTCACCCTCCCCTGTCCCTCAGCCCCCTCCCGCTCTTTGAGCGATTCCTTCGGATATCCTCGGTATCGGCATTATACTATGGGATTTGAATACACAAACACCGACGGTCTCTACAATACCCAACTATCAGGTTTAAATCCATGTGATCATGCCAGAACCAGATACGTTGCGGATCGAGCAGGGACTAGGACAGCTACACTGATGTAACGTTATAACTATGCTTAATCCCCGGGGTTCGCCGTAATAGACCCACCAAAAGCCGGTGCTATGCCGTCTTTCACTCAGGTGTTCGGTGTTTCCACCGGGATCGATGTAGCACACCGTGGCTGGCCCCGTCTCCACTACCGGCCAATCGCCAGCCCAGCGTCCCATGCCAACATACATTATGGAATCGTCTCTGTCTCCTGTGTTGTTGACCAAACCAGTCGCTGCAGGCAGCCGAAGCTCACTGCCACATGCAATGTTTCATTCACCCGGTCTCTCTTCGGGGGCCTGATGGATTTTAGGTCAAAGCCGAAACAGAGTCGTGGCAAGAGAAGGGTTGTATCCAAGCCTTGGTAATAGTAACCAGGCAAACAGGATTTGTGCAACGGAATCTGTTCAATCATTAGCATATTATACTTTCACCTGTCTGTAGTGAGTGGTTCGGTAGTGAATTTTCACAACAGAATCTCAAACCCAACGACACAGACTGAGACAGTTCATCCAACTCCGGACGTTCGAAGCAAGGGAGTAAACTTTATCGCATCCTCAGCTTTATGCGTCTAGATAATATGTACTGCATCTAATGAAAACGCACTTAGTTGCGGCTGCTACTACTATTCCGTGCGGGTTGTCCTCACAAGTTGAGTAGACCTTAGATAGATGATGGACATCCGTGTAACCAGACTCTGCCCAACAGCAAGACACGGAGAGTCGATAACATCATACGCTCCAGATCACATCTTTCCTTGGGCCTGAAGGATAGCATTAGACAATAGTATGCAACCTATCTGTGGAAATTTAGACAAACTTCGGCATCGCGGCCGTACTAGGAACCAGAACATCTAACCCTCATGGGACAACGCCATCGGCCATCGGCACTCACCTCATGCCCTACAACTTTTCGACCGCGGTTTTTCCTCCTTCAGTCATTCTCCTCGGCTGTGCTGGTGTAAGATGGACGTTCCCCTTTCACTTGCCAGTTGAGACCCCGTCTTTGCTCCCGGAAAAGCAAACGTTGTTCTGTGTTACCATCGTCTTCTTCTTCACTACCATCGTTCTAGTCTCGTCGCACTTGCCCATCACACCAAGATTGGCAGAATCCATTCACGGCAAATGCTTGTGTGTAATTACATGAGATGTCGGGCAGTCTTATTTTAGCCAACACATGCACTCATGCTTGCCGACCTTGGTAGTTTAGAACGAGTATCTAACCAATATTTTCGCCGATCTCAAGGGTCTCGCATAAGTCGGGTGGCTTTCCGTCACAAGCGTTCCCTATACTTCAGTAGGGAGCCCGTTTGTATTAATATTCGTTGGTGACACATTCTCGTCACTGCGAACCCTACATCAAGATTCTCTCATATCTTAGCATTTAGTGAGCTTTCGGATACTTGAACGTTGTAGTACATGACTTTGTCCATAGACTAATAGAGCTAATATTCAATTAGTTCAGTAAATTTGAGAATGGCCCTTAGCTCCAACCTGGATGCCCATACGTAGATTTGGTGACGCCCCTGGATTATAAACAGTTCTAGAATGCGTGCGTACACTCAATGATGATACCACGTCGCTATGAGGCCTGGGAGATATTTCCAATAATCGTCATTTTTAAGTATGCTACAGAAGGAGTCTTCTTTCCTGATATGCTTATCTAAAATAATTGAAAAGTCTCCGAAACTTTTTCAAGTACTCCAATTTCAAATAAGGGAACAGATGACTTTAGGTATGTGCTGCTCAGTTGCGGACTGTCGGGACCCCAGTTTGATAACGAGGATTTTGACCGGACTTATCAGTTATCACATTGTCAGGCTATGTTAATCTCGTCGGCGCAAATGGGTGACTTACTAAATATACCTGAGCATTTCGGATAGTGGTAGGCAATAAGAAAATAATGTGTTATGCTAACTAGTTTGGTATGTTAGAACCTAACATACGCAGTGCTAAGTGATCGGAGAGGGGAGCCATTGCGAATGTAAAATATAGTCATAGTTTTTTTATCATTCACTTACCAGTAACAGAATTTTGGGACATGAAAAGAGTAGCAACATATTTTTTAAGTCGAGTCCTCTAATTGACACTTCATACAAATCCCAGTCATAGTCCGGATAGTTATTTGGGTGTAACCATATGCAATTATATGTATCAAATATAATTAGGAGCGCTGAAGTCGCGCCTTATGTATATAGTTATGACATGAATAGTCTTTGCAACTCGTTGCTCAAGAGGTATGTGAACACTCAGTCGGCGGCGCGACCCTAGGTAGTTGACAGTTGACAGCCCGCCGCGAACCAGCGCGCGCCGCGCCTAGCGCCAATACATGTAGCGTCACCACGCGCCGGCGGTGCAGGGACGATCCACGCATCCCTCCATATTCGTGCATTCCTGTGCCAGTGTGCCTGCCTACCTAATTGGGGGAACCCATGTTAGCTACCACCGCATTCCCCATTCCCCAATCCCCCCACCAAGGTCCGACCCCAACTACCTAGGTTAACCTATCATCCTACACTGCGGCCCGCAGCGAACTGACCACAAGCTCGACTTGCGGTTGGAGCCATCTTTACCTTACCCTACTGTGACCTTTCCTTCGCCCACTGACCTAGCGGCTAGCTATATACACATGTAGCTCCGCCGCCGAGCGCACGCTCACCGCCCCTGCTGCCCCCGGGAACAAACGATAAAGGCAGGCAGGTGGGCAGGCGGGCAACTGCCTCGGTTTAGCTAGACATAGACAAGCTAGGTAGCTAGCTCCTCGCTTTGTCTACGCACATACTTGAGCAGCTATCTGACTCGAGTTCCAACCCGCATACCTACCTAACCTACCTACCTTGAGCACCCTCGCCTTAAAATATTCTCCCTCTCTTTTTTTCCAGGAGCCTTTCGCGCTCACCAACTTCCTCCTCCTTCACCTCGTCATGCGGCGGCTTCAAGTTCCGATCCCCTCGTGACCGACCGACCGACCGATCGACCCCTCTCCTCCTCCACCCCGGGCTCAGCAGCAGCAGCAGCAGCAGCAGCAGCAGCAGTAATCAACCGACCGGTCGGATCAACCGCGTCTAAAACAACAACCACAACAAACACATAGACAACCCGAGCGAGCGAGCGCCCGACCGACGGACCCAGACGAAAAACAAAGAAAGCAGAAAGAAAAGAAAAAAAATACACACACACACACACACACACGTGTGATACATATACACACATACATACATATCTGCGCACCTATACTAACGACGCGATGGGTCACGGCTATCTAGGCAGTGGCTTGGTGCGCGATCCCGATCCCGCAATACCCGCTCTCGCACGCGCACACGCCGGAGAAGAAGCCCCCGGACCACCGGGCGCCGGGCCACGGCGAGGCGCGCGTGCAGGTCAACTTCTGGTTCTTCCTGCTCGTGTACTACGGCTTCTACAACCTGACGGCGCTGATCTGGATCACCAAGGTGTTCAACCTGTACTCGCTCAACTGGTGGCCGTCGGCGCTCGGCTTCCCGCTGACCGTCTCGCTCATCGCCGCCGCCTCCCTCGCCGCGCCCGTGCCCGTCTACCTGGCCCCCGGCGCGCGCTTCCTCGCCGTCCACAACACCGCCTGGATCAGCTGGACCTTCGTCACCATGGCCATGCCCGTCGTTATCGCCTTCGGCATCCTCATGACCCACGAGCGCCACCTCTCCCTGCGCCACTCGCTCAGCGAGACCCAGCGCATCTTCACGAGCTCCTGGTGGACCGGCGAGGCCGAGACCATCTCGGCCACCCGCGACTACAACCGGCCCCGCATGACGGGCCGGGTCGCCGGCATATTCGACCCGGACTCCGCGCTGCAGGTCACGGAGCAGCCGTGGCAGAGCCGGCCGGCGTTCATGCAGCGGCGCCGATGGCTGCCCGCCAGCTTCGTGCGCTTTGTGTGGTTCTGCCTCGCGCTCATTGTCGGTCTGCTAGCCTACCTGATAGGGGAGGCATACGCCGAGATATACCTGCGGACGTTGCCGCACAACAACATAGAGACGATAATCTACGTCTACAGCTGGGTCGTCACTGTGCACCTGCTAGACGCGCTTACCGGCTGGATTCTTGGTGCTAGTGATGGGGAGCGGGTAGGGAGTTACCCCCTGAGCTGGATCTTCAAGCTGTGAGACTTCACCCGACTTACCTACCGACTCACTGAAGAGGATGAGATGGTTACTGACATATCGAGCAGTTACTTCATGCTGACGTACCAAACCTATGTCCGCGCCTTGTATGCGCGCCTCCGCTCGCCTTCGCAATTCATCTGGCTTCAGGTCCTCTCGTCCAGCTTTCTCATCATCCTCACGCCGCTGACCATGACGCAAACGTACCACCGCATCTTGACAATGTTGAACCTAACGGGACAGTCGTACGGCTCATATCAGAAGATCTGCACCAGGAACGTCTTTATCCGTTTCCTGGCCGAGAACGTGAGCATGCTCACGTTCCTGGGCAGCATCCTGGTGTTGCACTTCGGCGCCAACAAAGACGTGTACCCGTACTTCGCCTTTGACTATCCGGACGAGCCGTATGGTTTCGGTCTAACCTTTTATGCGTCCATGGTTACCTGGGCGTGCGAGTTGATAGCTGGCATCGTGCTCCGGAGTCTCATACGGTGGATCTTTGGTGTGAACGCTAACGTCGAAGGCAAGATGGATCTGGCAGTGTGGCCTGAGTTACTGCCCACCAGCGTCGCCGTCATGTTGCATGTACTGCAGAATATGTTATTTTCAATCATCCGGTTACACTTTTGATGATACGGTGGGAGGAGGGCTCAAGGGATTGAGATGTGGACAACCTGGATTGGTGGCGCAGTGTGTTTTTGCAGCTCGGTTAAGCGTGGCCAGCAAAGCCGCGCTTCGGGCGTCTCTTGGACGCGCGGACACAATCCGAATCGCAACGGCTGATGCCTGTTACGAGACACGCAGAGGGTGTTCGGTCCACGGCAATGGGTTTTGTTATCAGACTTCGGGGGGCGGTCCGGGCCCAGGGAGACGCTGCGCTTTGCCAGGAGTTCTTGATTCAGTTGGTATGCAAAGGTGCCCAAGGCGGAGTAGATGATACCCCTTTTAGAATAATTAGTATAGACTAAGATATCCCCCCCAAGTGTAATGAAATTTTTGATATAGTCCTGTTTGTGGCTTGCGCAAAGATGGTGTGCAGCGGTGACGTGGATTGAAACGAGATGCATGGCTCTCTATCTCGCAGTCCAAGCAGAGCCAAGGGCAAGATGCATGTCCCCGCAAGATAGGAATAGCCTGTTCAACGACCGTTCAAGCCGTCCTTCCACTGACTGCACCGACCTTCATCTCCGCAACGACAGTGGAGTCCCTTCGGTGGTGGAGAGGTAGGATGCAAGAAATGCTGCATATCTGGGGAGCGAGCTTCGTTCTGATTTCTCCAGGATACCCTGGGAGACTGGGGAGCATTCCGGCAGGTTGCGCTAGCTTGGCAGCCCTCCGATAGCATTATTCCAGTGTATTGGCGGCAAGGGCAAATAGTACTTCGTACGAAGCGGTGTGTAGGGTCCATCTGCCTGGTGGCAACATCCGAAAATGGCTTCCGGTCATTTATAAATCTATCCGGCGCCCTCTCCTCAGATCGGGTCGGGCATGCACACGCGGCAGGACCTAGGGGGGGTACAAGATGATATTGACAGATGTCTGAAACGGTCGATTGCATGATGCTGTGCACACCTCCTGGCACGGCGTGTGGCGTGTGGCGACCACCAATCGACCGTTGATGAAATCGAGGGAGCATTGGCCCAACCCGGTACGGGAAACCGTTGCAGGGCCGAGATAGCAGAATCGTCCGCCGAAGCTGTGCAGCCACCCACCTCAACCTTGGGTTAACTTGGGGTCCGCCGGTAGAGCCTAGAATTCCCAGGGCTGAGGTGTGGACGTGATCTGTCGTCCCAAGTGATCGGCAGACGTGCAGGTCCACATGGGACGTCGTCATTCGACGAGGCTGTCATCGATACTGATGTTAGCTTGCTATGTATGAACCCTCGACACACCCGGGGTTTTACATCCACGGTAGATTAGCCATGTCTCGACAAAATCTACAGATCGGAATCAAGCTTCATTAAATAAAAGACCGGCGAGAGAAGAAGCGAGAGCTAGTTCGTGATCCAGGTCCCTGAACATGCCTCAAGGGAACAGACATCGAGATGAGCCTAGATACCTGGATGCAGATTAATAACCCAAGGTCACCATATAATAGAGCGTAGAAACTAGACGCCCTCTGAACGCTTACGAGACAATGCTCTTGTGTAGAGCGGCGTGGAAGCGGGACCAATGCAGGTAGCGTAACTATGTATCGCATATGCATACTACTATAGCAGTATACACATAAGTGCTCTGTGACCCGCCCGCATGCCGAGGCTTAAGCAAATCTCCAAAGATAAGAGCTTCCAAGTGGGCCATAGCAGCGCAGGGCTAGGTTTTCAGGTAGCGAGGTTAGTAGTGTACTCACAGCAAGCCGGGCTGCCAACAGAGGATTTCCGGCGCCATTGCGGGACACTCATAACACGACGGTCACTGTCGAGGAAGCGAATCACCCTACTCGTGAGATGATTCGTATACGAACGGATACTGGTGCTGACTCAACTGTTCATAAGATAGGTGGTTGGTGGTTGGCATGGCCGTAAAATTCGTGCAAGGCGGATGGTGGATGGTAGATGGTGTGGGTGCCGACAGGTAGGTCACCCTTTCTAGTACGGGCTCAATCCAGACAAGTGCCGTTATCAGAATCCATTGCACAGGAATAAGAACCGGCGCTTGTCAATAGTCGTAGCCAACGAGATGGTGGCTTGTTCCGGAACTAAAGTGGTTGGGGGCTTGGTACTAGAGATCAAGCCGATACGAATTAGTGCAGGCGTTGCAATGTTGTGTGTGCCCTGCTCTACCTTCCTACCAGCTAGGTTATATGGTGGTGATTCGGCGAAACTGGCGGGTTAATAAGTGAAGAAGTAATAAGTGCGAGGCTGTGCTGTGTCGATGCAATCCGGGAGAGAAAGAGACCGGCCGGAAGGGTTGCCAGGCCCAATTCAACGACACAGGGCATCCCTTCGCGTCCCTTCGCGTCCGGGTATTCTCCCCGGTGAGAGCCCATTTGGAAGCAGATGGATGTGAGAAGAGGTTGTCGGTGGGATCAGTCACAACTTGAAGCATGTGAGGAATAATAATGGTGTGCGTGCGGTTACCCCAACATGGGAGTTTTTGTTGGTCACAGCGGCGGCTCCCCTGTAAGGCCTGTCGTACATGTAGTCGCTAGGGCACCTGCCTTAAGCTATGGCTACCTAGGTAGGGGAGGTTAAGGTACGTACCTACAACCTCTGCTACCTCATCACTCCTGGGCACCAGGGCAATTGAATGAGGCCCACCATCCATGTGGTTGCATGAGCCGGAGTGCGTTGTACCACCTCAACAGGAACGGGGGCCCAACGGGAACGTCTGATTCGACTGCAGGGGAACGGAAGGTGATATGAGGCGCAACTTCAGTGAGGTCCCCCCGAGGTCCATGTCGGTCAGAAGGATAGCATTCTCTCGGCCTCTGTCGGCCTGTCCAGTCGATACGAGCCCATCCCGACAATACCGTTATGATTATAAGACAAGCTGACGAGTCTTGCGGTCTTGGTGGCTCGCTGTGAGCAGCATAGGCAAGAACGGGACCCTCATAACTGGAGCCCGGCTTTCCATCGTGAATGCAGTTGACGAGATAGTCCCGGGTAGCATCGCCATCGATAGCTCCTCGTTGGCCGGGGCTACTCCGATCACCTCATACATGCTCCACAACACCGAAGTGGCGATTGGGGGCTGACTGCCATGCCATGCCATCCTGCGCCTGGCCCAGTGCCTGGGTCTGTTACGGGACTTTAGCTGAGGCCAAGTCGAAACGCGTTGTGCAGCACAGGTTCGGACAGGGCCGGTGCAAGATAATGTTGAGCTGAGCGGGATACGTATAAATAAACAAGGGCAACGCAAGCAGGTCTAGATTAGGTAGCCCGGGTTGACGCACACTATAGTACATACAGAATGGAAGCGCGTTTAGGTAAAAGATCTAGTCAGAGCGATAGCAGTCGAGTAGGTACTGTAGTATTATATGTAGGACTCGCGAGATTGGAGTGTGGGGTGAAATGAAGACAAATGCGATTCCAGACTTTGCAGAGAGCCCAGAGAGACCAAAGATCCAAAACGGGTAGCACGGCAGGGGCCAGGATTCGGGGCGGGGCACCAACCGGGCTTCTCATCAGGAACTGGCAGACCTCTGGTTACCGTTTTGCACATACCTGGACCTTGATTCTGGCTGGTTCGGGCCTATCACCTCGAGACCTCATAAGCCAAAACTCACAACCCAAAAGTCCTCATGTTACATACCTAGTATGTGGTATAAGGAACTTTCCATCAGATGCCCTTTCTGACATATGATATCTGCTGAAGTCAATGCATCTTTAAAAAGCCCCAGGAGGCAAAATGAGCATGCCAGCGATCTGCCTATCTGGAGAGGCTGACACTACTTGTCCCCAGATCAAACACCCCGGATCCAGTGGTTTAGAAAGCTGATCTTTTTTTTTTTTTTTTCTCTTCCTTATAACTCCGTGTGTATCCCTCGACCGAATTTTTATTGCGCGTTGTAGCATGGCACTCCGACCATGCCATTCCTTCGGGCGGATCGGCGGGTACTAATGGCTTCTAGAAAGAGTCCGTCTCTTTCCCGTCTTCCTCCTGTCTTCCCAAGACTTTATCCTTCCCCATCTAGCCGCCAGATACTGTACCTACTATTATGAAGTTAGTTAAGTTAAGTTGGGTTCTTCCTCCATCGCCCACTACCCCTCCAATGCCAACCATCCCGGCACGACACCTTGGCTTCTACCCCTACCTTACATTGCCTTACACTGCATCGCACATGCATAACTGCTCACGACGCCGTTGGATACACCTCGGGGAGTAAGCTACATAGGCGGTAGTATAAACGCAGTACGAAGTGACTGTCCGCCAATATGTCTTACACGGACATGCAGTCATGTAGTCCTAGGTACTGTACCTACAGCTTGTCTTAGCCCTTACCGCCTTTCCGGTGCTTCCTAGCAACCTGCTCCCGCACAGCCGTAACCCCATCAGCCTAGTTGGAGGACCCTGTAGGCTGCCGACTGGCGAGCTTAATTCGCTGCTAATAAAAGCGATCGATGCAGCCGGCACGACCAGCAAGACGGAACCCTGGGCGACACGGGCCCGCACGAGAGATTCTAGTTCCTCCTTCGGTATGGTGGCAGTAGCATCAATCGATATTTGCCAACTCCTATGTATTATGTAGGTAGTGCATACATACGTACATACATACATATATCCATACTTCATACATGCTTCATACATGTGGTGGGGTTGGGTGGTGGTGAGAGGTGAACGGGTCAAACCACCCCCTCGCTCCCCTGGCTTGCCTGTGGCCTGCCCACACCTGCGTCGACGCCCACGAGGGGTTCAGGTTTAGCATCTGTCTTGGACGGGAGCTGGCCAGGGCGAGTGCTCTAATTGGCACTTGCCGTGTGATGAATTGTACATACAATACGAAAGCTTGGGGGGGTCCAGGCTGTTTCAGGACACCGACAGCGTTGTACTATACTATAGTAGTAGTTGTCAGTATGTAGGTAGGTGGCGGGTCGACAGGTTAGGGGTGTGAGGTTCAAGGTTGTCGAGATTGACAGGTACCAGAGGAGCCGGAGCGTGTCTGCGTGCCCAACCCGACTCGTCGATAACTTGCCTATCTGAGGTAGCAGCCACCATTTAAACTTGCATGGCGCCTCTGCGCTTTGGGTCCTTGGGGGGGGACGGGGGGGGAGGTAGGTAGAGGGAGGCCCCCCCCTGGCTTGCTGGCTGGCTGGCCTAGCGGCTTTCCTAATGGGCGCATTGGGTGCTTTTACGGTGCTTTACGCGTCTGAAGATATGGATCGCGCGGCCTCGATAGCGGCCATGGAGGGGTAACCAGGAAAACCTGCCCCGCCCTCAAGGAGGAAAAGAAGGAAAAAAAAAAATTCACCTCAGCTCCATCCCACTTCGGCTCACTCACACAAATTCAAATCACTCCACTCCAGGCAAAGTAACCAGACAGACCTCGTTGTCCTGGCCCTCCCGGTTTCCAGATTCAGTACCGTCGCACATCTCGCTTTGCCCTTCTATTCCTGATCCTCGTAACTGTACGTACAGTGACAACCCCAGATAGGGCCTGTCAATATTATCATTACATTATTATCTGCCAGGCTGCCAGCCAAAAAAAGACTCCCTACCGCCTACCAAAGCCCCTCCCCCTCCCCCTCGGCCTGCCTGTCTGTCTACCTGTGCGTTGCTCTCGCGGCCACCCCCAAGGCGGCCTTGTCTCTCTCCCTCTCTCTGCCTGCTTGCCTGCTTGCCTGCTCGCCTGCTTGCCTGCCTACCTGCCTGCTGCTTGCTTGCCTGTCTGTTTATCTGTCTGACTTGGCCTGCCTTGTCGGCTCCTCTCATTCGTCTTATCCCGGCACCCTCTCGTGCCACACCCCCCCCAAAATTTTTCTCTTACACACTCTCCCGGACATTGATATCGTCTGGACTACCCTCGCCCCTCTCTCTCTCCTCCCCTCTTCTTCTTTTCTTCCTTCCTCAGCATGAGCAATCCAGTTCCTTCCGGCCCTCCTGTTGAGTCTGCGGCAACCAACCCAAGTCAACCAGGAATCACGTCAACCACCTATCCCGATGCCTCGCGACGAGAGCCCTCCTCCTCCGCCCCCGGTACCACCGAACTCACCGGTCAATCGGTAACTACCCAGCTGGGCGATGACCAGAAGAAGCTTGAGGTCGCCAAGCAGCTCGTCATAGACGCCTTACGATACGAACCTGACTTTCCCATCCCCGGTATTAAGTTCATCGATATCCTCCCCATCTTCCAAAACCCTGTCGCTTTCAGCTCCCTCCTCGAGGTGCTCGTGCTCCTGATAAAGGAGCGCTTTGGCAGCCAGCTTCCGGATGTCATTGTGGGTCTGGAAGCTCGCGGCTTCCTGTTTGGGCCTTCGCTTGCATTGAGGCTCAACCGCGCATTCGTCCCCGTGCGAAAGAAGGGCAAGATGCCCGGTGCCTGCAGGACTGTAGAGTACAAGAAGGAGTACGGCAAGGACGAGTTCCAAGTACAGACAAGCGCCATCAAGCCTGGCCAGACATGCTTGATTGTGGACGACATCATTGCTACTGGTACGTTCAACATTGGTTTTGTTGTTGTTGTTGCTGTCGCGTGTTCTATTGAAGTGTTTTCCACCCCTTATCGCGAACTTATGAGGCATCTGTGTCACCCGTTGCTTTTTTTGCTTTGCCCTGTCTCTTCCGGCTATACCTTGAGAACGTATACACATTTCCACCCGAAACTTCCGGGCCTTTGAAGAAAGCGCCAATACATCCCTCAAGCTATTCCCTGCATTTTTCAAAGTGCAATGCGGATGCACAATAGCTTGAGAGTAGGCAGCTCTCGAGACCTATGTTAGAAAAATTCCTACCAAGTCAGGATGAGTCATACCGAGGATGAACTAGTCTATGGGAGGGGCTCACCCACAACTTCATCCCAAATTGAGCTTCAGCTCCGAGTAAAAAGGAAAAAGAAAAGAAAAAATTAAAGAAAAAATTAAACAAGAAAAAGAAAGAGAGGAAAACATCAGACGGTTAAGAGAAAACTATGCATCTTTGGCAAATTCCGTTTTGTGCATATCTTTTGAAGTTACCCGTATATATTCGGATTTACCAATACAGCCGTGTCCTCAACTGACTTGTTGTTTCAGGAGGAACTGCAGCTGCTGCAGGTCAACTAGTTGAGCTTAGCGACGCCAAGCTCATGGGTTACCTTTTCATGATTGAAATCACCAACCTCAAGGGCAAGGCGCTGTTGGGCGACAACCCGATCATCACCCTTGTCGAGCATGACGAGGAGGAATGAGCCGAGTCCTGCACGGCGTCCTCGTCTAACGCCTTCGTGTTTTTTGTTCCATCATATTCACTTCTACTACACCCGAAAGAGGACCAACCATAAACCCGCAATATCCATCATTCTGGATCTAATCATAGACGCCTCTCAACAGACTGTGGGCGTTTGGACGGGATAGACAGCATTGTTCAGTTTGCTGGATCTACTGCGACACACACATACACACACACCACGGTTTATAGGCGGGGATAATATCCTCACCCAGTCAGCGCGAGGTTGCATCGGGACGGCGTTTTGGAATACAAACATCAACGGTGGCTTAATGCGTGTGTTGCTTACATAGAGAGATAACCAGTCTCATAATTGAATCTAATTCTGACTCCGCTACACTCTTATCACTCATGACGATGTCCCACAGTCCTTTTACATATCGGCCGTTCCCGCCCAATTGAAGGGAGGAAGTTGCTAGTGCCGTCGGAGGACCTCTGGCCACCGGGGGCGTTTGTCCAATATCTCGATCGATGATCCACCGCTACTTCGAGCTCCGATCTTATGCATCAACGGCCCAGCCGGTGGCGCATGGCCTACCTATCCACTGATCGTCAGGTTCCGGAAGGGCTTGAGAAGCAGCAAACCCGCTACCTACTTACTAGTTATGTAGGTACAGCTGTCTGCGCATCACCCTTGCCTAGACTGGCTTTTCCGGACGCTTCGGTGATCTGCCAACACGTGGTTTCGATGTCAAGCACGTAGGTAGGTATATATGTATACATACTTGTGTATCACGAGCTAGCACCAATGGGTTTAGTATACACGTGAGCCACAAGACCACCCGAAAATCACCTCGCCTCCTGGTGTAGACAGAAACTGCCAACCTCGACAGATCCGCGCCTGCGTTCTTTGTCGTCGGTGATATCTCCAGTCGCGGCGTCGCGAATCCTCGGAAGAGATGTTGAGGGGTGTATTAGCTCCTCGCAGAGTCGTCTCTCGGCTTCCTGGGTGCCTGAAAACCTACTTGTCTACCGTGTCCCTGCGGGATGGGCACAGGGAGACTGGCTTTGCCGGAGACCTCGTTGGCGGAGAGCCTCGCCCTTGCCTTCTGTCTCCTTAGTTTGGATGTGTTTCCATAGACCTAGAGACTCTTGTTACCATACCGGGAGGCGGTTATCCGATTCATATATACATATAAGCATATATGCGTCCAGTGAGTGACCCCTTCGTCGGACGGGAGGCACCCAATAGGCATACCATTGCCGTAGAGAATGGGAATTGCATTGCGGAGCGCCTATAACTGAGGTTTGGCAATTACGTCGGCGAGTGAGACGAGGTAGGCGAGTCGACTCGGAGGTGCGCGGCATCAAGGTCGTGTACGGAAGCTGCGAGGGGAAAACATAGTCCAGACGCAGCAGGTACATAGCCCGCGGAAACGGACGAGAGCGAACGTCCTCGCCACCGTGGTAATCCTGAGGACAGATATTTATGTCACTGGTCGCTATCCGGCGGGTTGCCTTGTGACATCAAGGCCATGATGGCAGCGTCATAAACCAGTGTTACTAGCTTCGAACACACAAGGTATTCGTACTGAAACCGAGTCCTCCGGCTCTTAGGCCAGATCAGTATCTTAGCTATGGCGTTCCATGAAATAGAGCCACAT
Source organism: Xylaria sp. JS573 (assembly GCA_000966885.1). NCBI lineage: Eukaryota > Fungi > Ascomycota > Sordariomycetes > Xylariales > Xylariaceae > Xylaria > Xylaria sp. JS573. The sequence goes on along the minus strand of JWIU01000085.1, from coordinate 183,627 downwards.
TATCGAAGAGAAGCGGGTAGCTCATATGTGGAGAATGATATCGATATGATCATATTGTAGCCATCCACCCCTTATTAACGGAAGCCCAGAGTACCCGGAATCTCCTCAGAGCTGTGAACGTTGATCAGGAGATAATTCAACAACTGAACATTGGAATCAGTCCATCTAACCATCTCGATCTGAAAATATTGTGCCTATTCGCCACTTAGCAAGTTCCAGGAGATGTAGTAAGTGATCTGGAACACCTGGCTCAACCGAGCATGAGGAGACTATCATATTCTGGCCGCTTAATCAAAAGCAAAGAATAGCATTTCGATGTAGTTATTGTAAGAGACCTGGCCATAGCCTGGTTTGCGCAATCAGCAGGAGGATCGTAGCCTCTTCTTTCCACTCTTTACAGATTTAACGCCCTATTCTCCTCGCGTATCCCCATCGCCCTTTCCAGCACGTCTTATGGAGTTTGTGAATGTTCTCGTGGGATCTATAGTAAATTCGGGCCTAGAAACACTTACTGGATACCTACCCAAAACAAATCCCCCGTTCTCGCTTTTTCAGCTGAACTCCATCAGAGGATTTGAGGCAAGGGGCTTACTCTACTAGCTGGCGCCCCTTTCTCTTACAGGTCTCAGATAAGAGGCCACCGTTAAGATCGATTCAGACAGGGTCCTAGGTGGGTGAGTAGACATTCTCAATCTCCCTCTTGGTGCCCACAAGTCGATGGGGCCTTGTCTAGTTAGTCCTAAGGACGTTGGCTGACTGACGGATCACTCGCATAGTGTCTGAGCACTTGGCATTTTAGATACCGGAGTTCCGGGTAGTCGGTCCCTGCTCTGTAGCAGTGGCAACAACATCCTTCGAGCAGGTCCCTGTCTAAAGAGGGGGTATATAACCTCGAGAATATGAAACCTCGTGTATGTATGGCTTAAGACCTAACGGAACAGGGGGGAAAGTGCCCTCCTCAGGTGAAAGGGAAACCGCCGGTGTTGTCATTACACCTCTGGGTAAAACACTCTATAAAGTTCCGAGGAACATTATACCCTTTGGAGTTTTGAAAATAATGGTGACCCAGAATCTCGTCCTTCAGCGGTACTCTAAGTGAGAAGTGAGATGGATGCGATAGCTTCATTTCTCGAGTGCTAGGATCAGGGTTCAAACCAAGTTAATCCGGGCGACTTGCTAATGCCCACCTGAGGTGCCAACCAACCCAACTTAAAATTCTGACAACATCAGATGTCATTGAAATGAGAGGATGTCATGTGTGCCAACCTTAAAGCTTAAACGTCAACATCATCTAGTTTTCTACAGTTGCGCCAAGGGTCATTACCGGGGTGTCCAAGACACGCAATCTCCAGAACATAGTTAGCTACATCCAGGTACTGGACGAAGGCGTAGTGAGTCTTATTTAGATACATACGTACCTCATGCACACGAACACAGGGCATGACGGCACGCGCCGACAGAAACCTTATACAACAACCGACAACTGAATAGATTGGCCCGTCAAATACATCAGAAAATAGTCGATGTATCAGACAAGACACAAGGCAGGCAAGCCGAAGAAACCATATCAGAAGCATGGGAAAGCAAGACAGTGGAAGACGTTATCGCCTAACGCATGAGTATCTATTAGCTATTAAGAGAATGCTTCAGCCGGCGTGTGTGGTTGCCCTAAGTGGCAAAATTACAAAACAACACATCGCATGTCATCTGGTCACTATCGAGACTTTCCTACTTGACATCAAACAGTTCCGTCTCCCACCACCCCCAGTCCCCCCCTTCCTCCCCCTTTGCGCACGCAACCCGTTGCTCCACCACTGGTAAAGAAGATTTTAGTAGTGAGGATTATTTTCCCTTCGTGTGTGTGCTGTTACTTCGCTGGTATTTTTCTGATCCGCAACAACCAAATGACTGGGGTACACTGGGTATCAGTTGAGAGTAGTAGGAAAATGAGATGATGTGAAAAAACAACAAAAGCAGTTCTCCGCGCAACTTTCAGACAAGACATGCAAAAAGCGTCAGTATGAGAAAGATCATGTATGCCACCTCCTCCAACATCGTCGCACCCCCATCCGTACCTGGAACATCAATCAAGACTCCGCAAGCAAGGGTGGGCCGTCGACAACGGAAGGCAGGTGAGGGTATCAGTTCAGAACCAATCTTGGCAGGGTATCTTGAAATGCAGATCCGCTCTCCCGACCAAGCCCAATGTATTTGGCCACTCTTACGAAACACAATGAAACGGCCATCGACGACGTAACCGTGGTCAGATTAGTCCAGCGCCGAGCCCGACCTGCCGGCACTCTATGCGGCAGCAGTGACGGGGGCAGGGGCGGCGGCAGCAGGCTTGTCCGCGGGGGTCTCCTCCGACTCGGCGGGCTTGTCCTCCTCCTTGGCGGGCTCGGCGGCAGCAGCAGCAGCCTCAGCCTCAGCGTTCTCCGCAGGCTTGTCCTCAGCCTTCGTCTCCTCGGCCTTGGCCTCTTCAGCGGGCTTGTCGGCCTTGCCCTTGGCCTTGACAGTCTGGCGCAGCTTGGAGAAGAAAGGAGGGGACTTGACCTTCTCACCCTCCTCGTCGGAGGCGGCAGCCTTCTCCTTCTTGCCGAAGGTGAAGGGGAGAGAAGACTTCCGCTTCTCGGCCTTGGTGTCCTTCTTAGTCTCGCCGTTGGTCGCCTCAGTCGTCTCAGTAGGAACATTGGCGGGGGAGGAGACATCCGCGGACAGAGGCTCACTGGTCTCAACGGCGGGGATTACAGGAGCCGATTCAGCGACAGGCTCCTCAGTGGTAGGGGCGGTTTCCTTGGAAGGGGTGGTGGGGGCCGACTCGGGCTCAGCCTTCTTCTTGCCGAAAGACAGACCACCGAAGATGCTAGGAAGCATTAGCACAGGAAGATAGAAATTGCGTGTCAGTGAACGTACCTAGCGCGCTTGGAAGGAGTAGGCTTGACGGGCTCCTCCTTCTTCTCCTCCTTCTTAGGCTCCTCAATAGTCGGGGTCTCGGCGGCAGGAGCCTCAGCAGTGCCCTCGGCGGCGGCGGATTCGGCGGCGGGTTCAGCAACCTCGGGTGTGGTCTCGGCAGGCTTGTCCTCGCTCTCCTTCTTCGCCTCTTCCTTCTTTCCACCGCCAAGGAGGTTGCCGAAGAGCGAAGCACGCTTGCGGCTGGCAGATCGGCGCTTGGGCTCTTCCTTCTTCTCTTCCTTGGGTTCCTCCTTCTTGTCCTCCTCCTTTGCAGCTTCGCCCTCGGCGGTCTCCTCCTTGGCGGCTTCGCCCTCGGCGGCAGGCTTCTCCTCCTTCTTGGCAGCAGCAGGGCTGAAGCCCTCCAGAGTCTGCTTGTAGGTCTCGCTCTCCGTGACGGTAGCGGCAAGCTCCTTGGCCTCGGCGATCTTGGCCTTCAGCTGCTCAACCCAGTTGTCTCGGTCGGCAGTGGTGGGGGCCTTGAAAGCGTGCTTGTGGCCCTTGGAGGTGAAAGAGAACTTGTGGGTACCCTCGACAGCGGGCTCAGAAGCTTCCGACTGCAATTGACGTTAGAATCAATGATAGCCTAGAAAATCAGCACAACATACCAGTTGGATGGCACCGTGCGGCGCGCTCTTGTCAGACTCTTTGCCGTAGAATAAAAGACCCTTGCCAGTCTCAGTCGCCCATGATGCGACCTGGTGGGCAACCTCGGAGGCCTTCTCGCTCTTCAGGTAGGTGGCAAGCTTGTCCTTGGGGATGGCGTCGGTGCCGAACCAGAAGTGCTGCTTGGAGTAGACGAGGTTCCTGACCTTGTCAATACAAGACCCTCGCCTCAGTAAGGGCAGGGATACTCACTTGGGGAAGCTGGCGGGAGCACCCTTGTGCTCAAGGTTACCGGCCTCGATGGGCTTGGTCTCCTCCTTCTTAGCCTCCTCAGCGGCGGGGGCCTCCTCGGCGGCAGGGGCGTCGGCGGCAGGAGCCTCCGTGGTCTCGGCGGGCTTGTCCTCGGCCTTCGTCTCCTCAGGCTTGGCCTCCTCAGCAGGCTTCTCCTCGGCCGGCTTCGTCTCGGGGACGGGCTCGGCGGCAGCGGGAGCCGGGGCGGCAGGGGTGGTCTCAGGGACCTCAACGGGCTTCTGTTCCTCGGCCATTGTGATGATGCGTAGAAGAAAAAACGAGAGGGTATCAAGAGAAGATGGGTATCACTGGAAGAAAAAGGAAAAATTAAAATAGGCGTCAAGTATCTACCGAAGTAATTAGTAGTACTCGCTGTGGACTCTTGCGAAGCGGAAAAGGGTTCTTTGTAGGAACAAGAAGAGATTGTATTTGAGTCGAGTACAACGAAGGAGGGAGGAGGGAGAAAAGCGAATGGACGGGCAGGAGCTTCTGCCGCGACTTATTTATTGTCTCGTGACTGATAGGAGGGAGAGCGACAAGGGAGCGCAGTCTGCCCAGTGCCAAAAGCGCCGTGTAGACCGTCCCGCCTGGGTGTGTTCTGGGTGTACTGTGTGTGCGCGGGGCGGGTAGGGTAGGCAGAGTAGGGGGGGTAGGGGGGGGGAGATAGGGAGTAGGGAGTGCTGCGTGTGCTGGAGGCTAGTAGGGACAGTAGCCCAGGAGGGTAGCGGAAGGGGGTACCGGCACAGTACAAGGGGCGATGTACTGCAATACGGCAGCGCAGCATGACAGGGGTTGCCGTGGGTGGGCTAGGCGGGTCCTGGGTCTTGCGCGAAAGGAACCGACCCACCTCAGACCATTGCTTTGATTCCACCTCCACTAAATAAAAGAAAGGGTCAGAAAAATTTAAGCGTTGTACCTGTCGAATACAACAGACACGGGCGCCATTTGGCCCTTCAGGTCCCTTCTAGCGCCGCTGTCACTCACTACTTAATTTATTGCATTTCAACCAAACCGCCCTCAACTCTGTCCCCGCGTTATGGCTATCGACATAAGCAATCAATCACCAAATCAGCAGGCTGCGCCCGATCACACCATATCCCTATTCGAAGTCCCTCGTCGCGCATCTGGGTACCCAGCACAGATGTAGGTAGTAGTTGTAGTGGTATGCGTATCTGCATCTGCATCTCTAGGTCTCCATTGCCCAGTCTGCCCTCCTTGCCCGCCCTGTCCATCCCCCATCCGCCCATCCACCTCACCTATCTACTACCTATTCGTACTAACCTCAGGTATCCTATCCTATCCTAAATCTGCCTAGTCCACCCTGCCTTATCCACCCACCGCCGCCCAGGTATGTATCAGAAAACCAATAAATATGTATCACGGCTATTCGCGATCGTAGGTTCATGCCCATGCCGCACGCCCTACATAGTACCTATCTGCTCTTGGGTCGCAGCGCATGGGAAACGGTCCCGGGGATGGACATGCTGACCTGTCCTGGCTGCTGTGGCATCCATCAATCCATCATCCATCATCCATGGGGTCTTTTTCTGTTTCCATTTCCCTTCTTCGGGCGTGACACCGCTTGGTGAATGAATCCCTACTACAGTACTAATCTGTACGCCGGGTGCTAATAACTAATAATCCCAGCTACCGAATAGATTTACATATCGCCTTGCATTGCGACCCGGTCCTTTAACCTGCCTAACTTCCCTGTTGTTGCCGGGCCATCATGCACATCGTGCGGCCGTGGCAGCGTGGCATATGTGGCCCGTGTCCGCAAAGCCTTTTTCTCTGAAATGAAGGCCCTGCGATAGCTCGCCCCCAAGAAATTACAACGTCGTTTAGTATGCACCGGCCGTGATGGCCAGCGACCAGGGTCCGCAGCCTTTTCCCATTCCTGCTTTCTCCTGTCGCTGCCAAGTGTGTTAATCGTTGTCAACAAATGCCACCAGTCATCTACCCGAGAAAATACCCTTTTCCGTTACAGGGAAAGCCTCGAATCTTCCACAACAACTCGACACTCGTGTGTTTGGTCAGGGAGAGAGCGAGAGAAGACCCAGCTGGCCAGGGCGCTGTTGACCAAAGTCGTTCCATACGGGGTCTCGGAAGAGTGCTTCGAGATCGATCTTCCTCCAAATCTCGGCCCATCCTCTGTTGATTAGCCCCAAGGGCTGGCTCCGTGTTTTATGCTCGCTTCCCAGCCGCGAGGACCACACCCCTTTATTGATGTATCCTTATACACCAAAGGCCACCAGACGCCCAGCGAAGCGATACGTATGCACGTACGCATAGCAGGTAGGTAATCTGTAGGTCTTGGGGCAAGGAGCTCCACGGGCATGGCGACAGCGCAGAGGCCAATCATTTCCTGTCCGAAAGCACACAGTCTGACAGAGACAGCTTGCCGAACCTGGCGGCCGACAAGTTCGGTTCGGTCCTGTTCTGGAATCAGTCGACAGACGGTGCTGGTGATAGGACGGTGATGATCGCGCCGATGTGACTCCAGCACAAATATCCAAGACACCCATACAGCGCCGTACCATACCAGCATACCCATCTAATGAAGCCGATATGCAAGATGCTCTCATTCCTGCTCGCTGCCTGCATATTGTCCTGCAACCCACGGTCATAGGGCCGGGGGTGGTGGGGGGGGTCACATAGAGGGCTGGCGGGCGGCATCTGATTCGCCAACGATTCGGATGAATTGCGAGTTACTCGTTGGCCAAGTACCGACATGGCCTGCTCAACGACTGGGGCGTCTGCTGCAATAGGCGAAATTTAGCACCCCATTGGCCGCTAAGGCACGTTTATTTCACGTTATGCATAAGGGCGACACTACTGCCCATGTGATGCCCTAGGTGAAAACGAGTCTAGGGCCTTACCAGGTATCTAGAGCGTCTTACTGCATAAGGTTAGGGCCTGGTGTTAAATTGATGTGGATGTCCCGTCTGTGAGCTATTCGCGTCGATCAGAAGCTGGCATACCCAAGATACCTAGCACTCTTCGTCGAAAAGGGATAGGGTCCCTCGAGTTCTTTTGATGAGGATGGGACACCCAACTCTGGAAAATGCAATGGCAATTTTCTTGTGTGCGTGTTTGGCCGAAACATTAGCGCTAGCCTTTCTGATTCCCACCCCATCGTCGTCTGGCTTTCGCATCTCGGTTGGAAATGCGATAGTCACTCTCGCCCGCGGACGAAGTACAATAGTAGCAAGACGTGCTTTGCTGTTGTTATATCTCTAACCGCTGGGCAATCAATCAGGGTCGTTCGTTCGTTTGCAACCTTCGAGGGACCCGCGTCAGGGCTAAGGCAGGTGCTAGGGTCCATAGGCCGTTGATGCACCAAACCTATGTAGGGGACTCTTGGCTTTGATTCCATCGTCAAGTTTACCTGTCACACTCCTGCGGCCGATGTCGACGCGGTGAAACCACCGGGACCAGACGCGTGTCTACGAGTAGTATAACGAATATGTACATATAATCACAACTCTCGCGACGCATATGAAGCCCAATCAACATTCAATTTCTTCTGCCCTGCTCTGCCCTGCTCTGCCCTGCTCTGCCCCGTTAGCCTTGGGTACTTTACCTACTTCCTATGTATTAACAAGGAGCCATACTACGTATTTCTACATAGATTAGGAGTGTGTAAGCCGGGAGCTCGTAGTACCGCTTGTTGTGGCATCTTCCATGTCTCGCAAAGAAAATTAACACTAATACCAATATCAATAGGTAATATAACATAACATAACATATAAAGCCTCGAACCCGTGCGTCGCGATAGACCAGAAACAAGATCTAGGAACGCGATTGCTGGGTGCATTGCAGTGTCACACAGCTTTGGCCGATGTCTGTCTGGGTTTGGGTTTGGGGGGGGAGCTCCCTTTCTTGCAGATGCACGTGTCTTCAGGTACAACCGTGCAAAACCAGACACTGAGGCAGATGGGCACCAGCTATTTCCATCCCCAAAGCGGTCCCAGGTCCGGCGCTTTCGCCCATCAAATCAATCAATCGGGATCCACATGATAGCCCTCGAACCATAACCGTGCAAATCATTAATTAGCTTTGCGGGTTGCTGGCTAGCTGGGCAAGGCCGGGCTACCCCTTCTCGAATCTCTGGCCTGTTCTCAGCGACTGGAACGACTGGAGATGTTACCTAGGTAGATATTCGCACTGGACCGAGGAGAGGAGCCACGACCCAATAGGGTAAGGCCGCGCCTACGGCGATTCCAGCAGCCATTGCGTATTAGTTAGGATGTAGCTTATCTTTATAAATGAAGGGTTTCATTACCGCTCGTTACTTTTTTTAGCAGTGATTTATAGCTTAATAAAAATATTATATTATATATAAAGCTGCAAATAATAGTAAAAATCTTTATGAAGATTAAAAATATTTTATTTTTATTTTTTTAATAATTATTATTTTAATAATTATTATTATAAATTATTATAATAAATTATTATTTAAAAAAATTAATATATTTTTAATATTTTTTATTAATAATTATATAATTTATAATAATTAAAATTAAATAATTTTTAAAAATTATATATTATTTTAAAATAAATATTAAAAATTATTTTTAAATTAAAATATAATTAAAATATTTAATTATAATTATAATAATTAAATTTTTAA